>DWLS01000508.1:0-29712 GCA_018246255.1 Pachliopta kotzebuea | reverse complement strand
TGGCAATGGACCGGTCGCGCTGGAAATCTATTGGAGAGGCCTACGTTCAGCAGTGGACTGCAATAGGCTGAGATGATTGCGGAAACTAACCTTCCCATATCATGAAAATAAATAAAATTTTCAGAACTGTGCAAAAACAACACATTTTTATTTTATAATACAATTCGATGCTATTTTAATCTTCTTTAATAAACAACTGGAACAATATAAAGAAGATAATTCTATCTTCTAACTGTAAACAAATATAATTGTTCACTGAATATTTCGCACAGTGGATTAATTATTTTCGGTAGTCGTTTCTGGCTCAAAACGAGATTAAAATACAGTCATTGAGTTTTAATTAATATCGGAATTATGTGAATGAGAATATTGATTATACTTAATGAGAATCATTGCGCAAACCTCCGATATATACATTCCATAACTAATACTATAAATGAGATGATCTTCACGCTTGTTAAAAATTCTTTATTATATAATATACTAGAAACATAACTCTAAATCATGTCGATTTATATTTGTTTTATACATTATGCGTTTAAAAACTACTATCTATGTATAGTACTATCTACATATATACACGTAAAATAATAGAAACTCGCCTCTTTTAAATTGTAAGTTAAAAATATGAATAGAAGAGAGTGTATGTACAAATTTTAAAAATTTAACCTCATGTGCTTTTGTAAATTTAATTTTTTTCGACAAGTCGACGAAGCGAGCACGGTACTTAATGTAAGTGATACGCTTGCCTATAACAATGAAGCAATAGTTAAGGTAGTATACACAGCATCACATGGCGCTCGTCGTCTTGAAACATGAGGTGTAAGGTCTCATTACCTCGGTAATTTCACTAGTACACACGCATTTCAAATCCAAACACAATATTAGCACACTACTTTTATGCAGCAGAAACAGGAGCTACCACCGCAACTGCCTAGACGTTAGAGAAACAGAGATCTTACACCAGTAATAGATTAATGACGTAATGAACACAAAAAAACGTTAAGTAAGTGTCATCAAGAGAATGAAAAACTGTTATACATGGGGGGGTCCATCATTCGCATGTCCAGGGAAGCCAGGATTTTGGGGCTTACCATTGATAATCGCCTAACATTTAATAGCCACGTGGCTAATCAGTGTAAGAAGGCATTAGGCTTGTATAGGTAAATTACGTACGGGTAGCCAGGAGAGCGTGGGGTCTTAATCCTGAAGTCGAGCGATCTATATACGTAGCTACGGTGTAGCTGATTGTGCTATACGTAGCTGCAGTAGGAGCACCTGTAGTTAAGAAGCTGGGTACTCAGAAGCAGCTTAACATTGATCAAAGGGGATTTGCGCTGAAACTCTGTAGAGCCTATCTCACAGTCGCTCTCCACTCGGCCTTGCTGTTGTCAGGGATACTACCTATGGACCTCAGAATTCAGAAGGTATTCAACCTGTATGACGCCCGGAGAGGATTGTCTCAGGCACCGCTGGATATTGGAAAGGTCGAACAAATGATGGGATTTGCAAAGATGCCTCACCCCCTTCGCATATGGACCTTGAGGTAACAAGTTTGATGATCCAAAACTCCATGGGCGAGCACAATGTGTATGCGGTGAAAATATACACCGACGGCAGCAAGCTTGAGCGTAAAGTAAGAGCCTCTCTTTCTCTATGGAAAGGCGAGGGCGAGGTCAAAAACCGAAAGCTATCTCTGTCCACGTACTGCAAAGTCTACCAAGCGAATCTCCTAGCCATATATGAGGCAACCAAAATGGTGTTAAGGAGGGTGGAACGGAGCTATGGTTTGTACTTTGACTCCATAGCCGCTCTCAATAATTTCACGTATCATGGCTGATTCCATCTTCTTGCGGTGGAAGCTAGGGAGAATGTGTCTTTGCTCTGGGTCAAGGCACACGTAGGCATTCCTGGTAACGAGCGTGCGGGTGAACTAGCCAAGGTGGTTGCTCTTAATAGCAGCAACAAGCCAGATTATGACCAATGCCCTGTATTGTATGTGACGCGTTTGCTTCGAGAGGCCTCAGATGGAGGGCCTTAATTAAAAAGATCCGGCTCACTAGGCAGCTAACCCAAATATTCACAGGCCACGGTGGATTCTGCCAATACTTGAACCGTTGCAAGTGCCGGGAGAACCCATCGTGTATATGTGCTGACGCTGCGAAGGAAACGGTTCCTCCCTTACTAACAGATTGTCCAACTCATAGGATGTTACGGTATGAATTTGAACAGAAAACAGGTCTAAGGATACATACTAATAGTTTAAATGTATTAATAAAATGTAAATTAGTCAGAAATAAGTTTACAATATATAGTCAAAAGATATGTACTATAGTAAATAAAAGAAATAAGAATATATAAATGTGACTATATACACATATGTGTATGTACAGGTTTTATAATGGCATATGATAAGATACAATAAGTATTAATTGATGCAAATAAAAATTTAAAAAGCTCTGAATAATAATACCAGGGAAAAGCGGAAAAGAAAAAAAATATAAGTTTGTTAGTGAGTTCGACACACTCCTTGCTATCGGCGAAATATTACAAAACAGTTACTGATTCTATTAACATTAAAAAGATTATAAAAAAAAGATAATTCAACGGCCGATTTGATGATGAAACAGTTGCAAAATTTTGTCACTATAGAAAGAACGGGAGGAAAATGAGCGTGAAAAAAATTCCATAACATTTAAATAATTTACAAAACAAATGACGTAGAATAGAATATTATGAATAATCGTTTCTACCTAATATTTTATTCATTAACAATCTTTTTAATTGAGCTATTATTATAACTATTTACAATTTCATAATTAATACCGTTATTTTTTAACCTTTCTACTATGTCAGTGTTGTAAAATGCACTCTCCGGCATGAGGACCCCTCCGCTGGAATTAGAAAAATATTATGTAAAAAATAATATAGAAAATAAGTATGAAAAAAAATACATTATTCAATTAAATAACAGTGCAAAGGTCTTAAAATTGGGACATACATATTTTAAATATATGCAAATTGTGTTGTGAAATAAATGGTTTTGTTATTTAGACGTTAAAAGGTCTATGCGTTATATATAAATTAGCTCTTACGTCGGTATTTTAGTTCTTTCTAACAAAATTGTAACCGCTGAAAACAGGGCAGTGGCAGCTGTTGATTTGTACGCAGGATCTGAACCCGTAATCTGCAGTAATCAGTGATGAAATTATTTAGAAGGTGCTATCATAAGAAAACTGGCAAACATATTTTATAGAAAAGACAGCAGCAACCATTGCAACACGAGATCGATTCCGTGGTAATGTACAGGAGTTTGGATAGTCGAAGGGTTTCTTTGATACCCGCATTATGCCTCGCTTATATTTTAAATCTATCATAAGATCAACGCTGTGGCGGGATATCAAATATTGAAGCCAAACTCTAGCAAGAACAAGCATAATTTTCTATCCCATTGTACGTGAACATCAACTGAAATTAAGGTTTAAGTGTTAATCCATTCCTGATAAAAAGTCAACATTGTGTTGAAATATTTTTCTTCGTATTGAGGTTGTTATATTAGATAAATTTAAAGGCATCTTATTTTACTACATTATATATCCCAATCCCAATTTTTATAACACTAAGCTATGTTTTAAAATACAAATTCAAAACTACTTGACAAATGTTAATCTATCATTAATACATCTTAAAAAACTCACCTTCACAATATGTTCTTCAGTTGTCTGATCGTTACCTTTACCTATCATTGTAAATGTATACTTCAGATCATTCTTTAATTTCTCCGATGGACCTTTATGGGACATCAAACCGAACGAAAAGAATCCCGGATATTTCCACATCAAGTTTCTGAAGCATTTCAATTTACAAAGGAAGTATGCTATAAATACCAAGGGTATTATCAAAAAGTGAATGCAAAGTGGCATGGTTGTGTAAGCTTTGAAATGTATCGGTTTCTTTCCTGTTTTTTCTTGAGAATATATCTGTGCCATTGAATCGACTTCGTAGTCGGGGCCCGGATAAGGAAACCACGTCCTACCTTCGTGCCTATGAAAAAATGATCTGTAACAAAATCTTGGATAAAATAACTTCTGCTTTAAATATTGCATAGATACGCGAATATTTTTGAAGAAAATTATTTACCCGCTTAACTACGTACATAGAAAACAAAAACAGGTAAAATACATAAATGAATTCCAAAAATTTTTCTTCATGCAATCGCTCAGAGCTTCTAAAATTTATTATAAATCAAGTGCTATTTAATAATATTAATGATTTTTTTTAAAGAATTACTACAAATTTATATGTTTTTTCTTTGTCCATCGGTTAAAAAGGTAATGATACATTTTTTTAATGAATAACTCATTGGCAAAAGCCGTTATCCACTGCAACAGTATTTTCAGTCACAACTCATTGTTATAGTTATGACGGCTAAAATTTTATTTATGCACTTTCTATATTGTTATTGATAATAGTAATATTTTACAACAGCTTCCACATGTCTTATCTTTTTATAAATATAAAATAAACTTAACGTGTACACGTGTAAATGGTTTTTAAAGCCCCACGTGTAGATTGAACGTTAAATGTCGGGCAAAAGGGAAAACCTAACGGATATGCGAACGCGACCTTTGTATTCGCCGTTGTATTTGCTTGATTATTTTCCGTGATGAGCGTTGTTTGTTGCTCCCGACATATGTCAAGTGAAATTGCGAGCGCATTTATTTGAATAAAACATTTGAGCGCCAAAAGTTATATTTTATTATGATGTTTTTGATAAAATGACAGTTATGTTACCTTTGAGTTTTTAGCTTTAGTTTTAAAGCCGGTCTAAACTGTATTTAAAAGATATGTAGTCATATTTAACAGCCTCTAACGCACAGAGTTTAACAGAGGGTCCTTGTTTGTATCACATAAACTCCTTGTCATGTTAAGATTTATATTCTTATTCTTAATGTGCCACCTTCTTTTTTACTGTCAAAAACTAACACAAATATTGAACATAACCAACTCTGGAACATTTATCTTATTTACATTATGTCATTGAGAAGTACTTTTCGGCATATGATAGCAATCAGTTTTCTAGAAAACTAGAACAAAAATTCTAATACGTAGATGATGACGGAAATCCCTAATTCTGAAATCCCTGAGTGATCTATTTCTTAATTGCAAGAGATTTAAGAATCTAATTTCAAAAGTAAATTATTCCTTTAAAAATTTTTTAATAAAATTATCCTTGACCCAAACCTTTTCCTAATACTAATACCTTGGTTAATTTTGCAAAGGTAATCGACCCTGAATAACCCGTGCAAAAGTTTATTATTAAAATAAACTGTAATTGATTTCCTACCACACACGCTTCTCGACTCGCTTCCGTAATAAGACGCGAGTACAAAGGCCGTATCTTTTAGTTAGAAGTTCACTACAATCACATGTCAAGCACAGGTTATGATGGGAAAATACAACAACAATAACTTTTTGTTAATTAAATAATATTTTACCCATATTTTTTCTATAATCTGAGTAAATAAGTACCATTTTTTAATACATTATTGTTCAATTCACAAGCCATTAGTCTAACTTCATGCGAAAGTTTCATAAAAAGTGGCAACATTAAAATAAGGGAATTGTGTAAAAGAATTGTCAGTGTTATAAATAAATTGATAATATGACATATATCTTTATAATTAATATAAAAATTGCACTGTACATACTTTTTCATTTCTCTCGGCAGTGGCTCATTCAATGCCTTGGGAAAGGTTTCTTTCTTTAATTCGTTGTACTTGTTCATGTTGTACATCTCGTGCACGAAAGCCTCCCATGTCCCATAATGCACCAATGCCTTGTTTCGACCACCAAAGTAACATTCTCTCGGTATATGCAATTCTACGTAACACTCTACCGTGCGTAATGAACCTGGAAAGATTGAAAATATTTCATTATCATTTATTTAGGCAAATTAGTTTCATTGGCTAAATATATTAACGTATGAGACGTTGTGCGCTAAGTACTAACGCGTTAAGTAAATTGTTTTTATCTTTGATTTATACCTAAGAAAAGGTAGTATAATACCTCCAAATCGAAAACAAAGTTCTAAGAGTTGAAGCTATGAGTACTAGCCGGAAAGCTAATCACGGTTCAATTGTAAAATATACAAACACCGACAAGACATCTACACGTTAATAGCAAGTTACGTTATTAAAAGATATTCATTGAAGACATTAAACATTTTATGGTTTCCTTTTATTATTCATTTCCACTAAAAAATGCGAAACTCCGTTTACGGTTAATAAATATGATAATATAAAAAGGAAAATGGCTATTTCATAACGGATTAATGTTTCATTAATACATGTTAATGTGATGAAGGTCATTAAATTACCTTATATATTGACTCATCATCTATTAAGATGTTAAAATTATTAGGTTAAAAACAAGTTACTCTTAATAATTGTTTTTTGCACACTTATTCTGTGTATATAGTTTTCATTGGTAGTAAATTTCTCTTACTCATAACGCAATGAATTTGATCACCTCCATCCTTTCCTAGTTAAACATTCAACATTAATCTAACTTCCCTTTTATCTGATATCCGGATTGAATATAATTATAGATGGTAAAGTTACTAGGCTAGCGAAACATAGGCGATAAGCGCAATAAAATGCCGTGTTAACATTCAAACATAAAACAGCATTTTTGTTATATCTAGAGATGTCATTTTCGTTTATCGTAAATAAATTAATAAAAATATTTTTTTGTGTAACACAATAGTAGTAAGAACTTAAGTCGATGGAACTGAAGAGAATTTACCGTTGAAGTGCCTATCCAATAGTATGATGCCGGTCGAAGTGGGTATGCATGCAAAACCACAACTGGGCACTATTAGTACTCCTGTTTCCTCTGCTAGTTTGTGGTACGCCCTGTACACGTTTAGCATATGCTGTAAAATATTAAAAAGTATAGTATTTTTAATCTAGGTTCCAACAAAGAAAATAAAAACAAAAATTAACGATTACAAAGAATTCTGAAACTCAGTTAAACATCGGGATGTAGTCTGAACTAAAATGCATAGCAGTCCGAACAAATAGTAATAAATGAATAGTATATTTTACTCAGTAATAGATATTTAAAAATGCGATATTGTTTGTATGTTTTCTAGATGTCATATAAAAAATCTCTAAAGAAAAAATTTAAATTTTATTATAAACAACAACTAGTTTTTGCATCTTTTCCTCTTACCGTTTTACAACAATTATTAAATAAATTTAAAACTTCCAATATCGTATCTATAACCTAAGTTGTATACGATTTTAAACAATCGTTATTAAAAGTGAAAAAAAAAATTTGGTAAATTAAATATGTAAAAATTCACTAATAATACATTAAGTAATATTTAATGTTTTACAATACTTTGTAGATGAATATTGAGGTTATAATTATCGACGGTTATCTATAATTTTATTTACTCTCTTTATACTATTGTAAAATTGTTTAAGACGATTGTATTTTATTTCCAAAATATTGTATTATTTATAGGCTAAAACTATTTCATTATAAGATGTTTTTCTGTTAATACATGTTTATTAAAAAAGTAATTTTTTTTTAATAAAAGTTTAATATTAATTCAAGTTATATCCGAATTATTAATAAATGAATGCATAATATCTGACACAGTCGATTTAATTAGCATCATTAGCATAATTCAATAATTAATTTTAGTAATAATTGCGAAACGATAAATATTTTTTGACTTTACTTACTAGTATTAATAATTATTATAACTGACTAACATTAATAACTGTTGAATGAGTACAGATAAATATCTTAAAGACCATAAAAAGCTGTATTTCCTTTAAAATAGATATTTTATTTTTATTTTAGTTTCTTTGTAACGAATAATCTTAAAAAATTCTAAAGACATGAAACCCAGAAACTTGCTTAATATAATGTATTCTATGTATGTATGTATTTGTATGTATGTCTTAATAAAGATGGGTTTAAAAAAAATCCTTGAAAAGTTTTAAAACATGAGACACTTTAAACTTCTTGTTAATAATAACTATTATTAAAAATATTTATTGGTTACCATGTACGATATGTTATTATTAAAAAGGCAATAGCAAAATGTTTTCCGAGTTCATTTTACTACTTATATGTCTTAGTTTTATGTCTTATTTGTAAATGTTAATTACAGAACTAAAACGAAATAAAACAAGTGACAAAAAACCCAAATAAATAATACAGAATTACGACGACACTGTTATGACTAAAAATTGAAAAACGCTAGAACGCCCTGCGGGAGAAAAGGAACTAATAGCAAAAATATAAATAATGCCAGAGAAAAAGCAAAATGTTTTGGAAACGAAAAAAGGAAATCTCTAAAGCTTCGGGCATTTCCAAGATATTACTAATTAAACAATATTATAATTTCGCGGAGTAATAATGCCAGGTACTCAAATAACGCGGTTTTTTTCGTTTGGTAAATATCTGCTCTATAGTTATTTGCTAGATAGAAAAGAACTAAAATAAGCCTAACCAGTCGAACAATGCAAATAAATAGACCTTTGGGATCGCGGACGGTTGGGATCCTTATCATACAACAAACACCTCTCCCTTCTTTAAGACTTCGGCAAAGGATAACGATGTATTCCATATATCAGAATCAAGATATTTTTTTATAGATTCCTCTGACACAAAAAACATTATGATAGTATTATACTCAACTGCAGCTGTTACCGAAGTTTAATGTTTTTTTTTTCAACTTTTGTCAGATGTCCTAAACATGTTAACGTATATTAATAAATATTGAAATGTATTACCATATTACAGTATTTCATTACCGAAAACACTAGAACCGCTTTATTCCGCGCTAAACATAAAATTGTACGTCGAAAACACGCTCGCTAATGTCTTTGCTCGTTTACAAGGATTTAAATGCTAAAACTACAAAAGTATAACAATTACATTCATACATACATAAGTTATTAGCTGCTAAAGATAAATAATGAAATTAGATAACATAGCATTTATCATTATCGATGTGTATGAATCATCTCTATGTACCGATATTTTTGCATATATTACGTAGTTATGTAATTGCTATAAGTTAGTTAATTTTTTACCTTGATATATAATGAAGTATATTAAAGCGTGAATAATTTAAGCAATTTACTTACATAAAGTTCCGCCGATATATCAACATAATGAGTTCCAGTCTGTATACACGCTTTCACGATATACTCACTGAGCAGCGTGTTAGGCCCTGTGCAATTTATAACAATTTTTGCTCTTTTCGTTACATTACATATATTCTTTTCATCTGTAACGTCGCTTATTATTGTAAGTATTTTTGAAACGTCAACATCTAAAATGTGAAAAATACAAAAACATGTATCTTACTAGTTTTTATAATCAAAACTACTTTATGTTCAACTATTAAATTTTTACCCACCGTTTTCCTCGATCTCAGACAATAAATTATTCACTTTATCCTTAGATCTGCCTGATATACCCCAAGTGATATTTTTGTACATTACGTGTTTTTTAAATGCAGCTAATTGTTCGACTACATGTTTACCAGTGAAGCCTGTAGCACCTATAACCATGATGTCCACCTTCTCCATTTTTTTTAATTAAACAAAAATCACATAACTATGTAAGTGCGTGCGCGCACGTTTGTATTCGAGCTCTAAAAACATTCAAAGTATAAACAACAACTTATATAAGATCGCTGTTGGCGTTAAAGTAGCAGACCTTCGACGCACATAAGGTCAACTTATCGTTTTTTAAAAAGTTTAAGGGATGTGCAATAACAAATCTACCCCATAAAAATTTATAGTCGGTAAGAAATAACTATTAATTTTACATATTATATTCAATCGATCTAACTATATTTTCATTAATATTATAAAGACATAAAATTTGTTTTTTTTTTTATTTATATCTTGCGGAACATTTAATAGTATTTGCTACCATTCTTCTTAGGGATACAAGATTATGGTGAGCATATCTAAAGCAAGAACTAAAATCATAACAAACAGATAGGCATTTACAAATGCAGAAGTAAGATAAATATTCTCTTGTAACAAAAAATTGGAAGTAATACTTTTTTTCTGCCTTAGTCATCACAATTTCGTTAATAAACCTGAATATGTTAACAGCTTGAATACCTTTAATGAAACTTAAGTCCGGAAATTCACAAAATACAGCAAAGCATACAAAAATTATATGAATAAATCAAATAAAACTACATAACGACTTCTAACGTTTTGATAATTTTCAATTAAATGTTATATATTACAATATATTTTGTATATTTATTTGAAGAAACAAAATTTAACACCATTATCAAATATGACAGCCCTGATACGTTATCAATGCCATCGACATAATCTGGCGCGATTACTCAATTAAATTAAAGAAAACCTGTTTATGCATACAAATAGATCATAAACAATTCGTTGCTAATGTGCGAAACTCAAACATGAGAAATTTTTAACAATTACTATTTTAATTCGGACGTATTAATACAAAATATTTCGTCTTGGTTAGTGTTCAATGAAAGTTAAAGAACTTGAAGACACCGTCAATATTTCATTCATATATTTTTTGTGATTTCTACATACTTAGTGATTGTCCGTTAAGGAAATATAATTAAAAAGGTATATTGATATAAATTATTAATGTAAATTTATATGTCGTTTTTTCTTGTAAATTTATTATTGTGACAAGTAATGTTTTAAATCTTTAGCAAGTTCGACGTGCTCCTACACATTGATAATATAACAAAGCAGATGTAACGGAATATACGAAATTAATATGAAATGTCTCCCCTCACCCTACCTCCGAATTGGATATCAATATCACTGACGAGCACCCACGACGAAGAAATGTACAATAAGTATCAATTCCGACCGAATGAACTGCTTCGATTAAATCTCATCAGTCGTAAAGAAAAAATACTTACATGAAAATGCCAGATGGATAAATTATTAAACTTCATTCAATATCCTTGCACTGTTATAATAAACTAATTATGTTTTACTACATAAATGATCGTAACATAAACGTATAGATATTGCTCTACTGTGTAACCACCTCTTCATTATACCGAACAATACACTACTGCTTGTATTGCTTTTCGTGCATTAATATTCAATAAGTGTTCTTTTAATTCACGGCGCGTTGAATATGGTTGGGTCAGTAACTCTCATTTTAACTATTTATATTCAATGAAAGGTTTACAATAAAACTAGAACTATTAATCTACGGACTGTTTAAATTATATTTTATTAATATAAAATATTTAGGACAACTAGTATCTTTTTGAATAAAAACTTTAACTGTAAAATTAAATAAGATTTATAGCCGTTTTCTTTCATTGGAATAAATATTTTTTTTATTTATATAACTTTCATCATTTTAACTTATCATCCACTGTTGAACATAGGCTTCCCAATAGATTTTCGTCGCAACCAGTGAGATGCTACGTTATCCAACGATTCCCTGAGATCTTCACTAGGTCTTAATCCAACAATTCAATAACCTTCTTAACCAGTGCTTAAGGAATAATATATAAGCGTCAATAATATTACATACAATCAATGTAAGAGGAACCATTTATTTATGAACTATTAAAACGCGCGGTTTTAATTCGAAATAGCATATTTATTATTGCTTACAATATAAAAAAATACAAGAAACATGAAATGAGTTTTCAGTTACATAAATATATTTTTATTCTTAAACATCATATGGACTTCACTCTAAAACAGAAAGCAAACATATAACGATTATAAAGCAGATAATAACTATATACGTTTTTATTTCATGTTTACAAATAAACACAATTCTATATTTAATCTACGCAACTTTTAAAGTAACCCTGTAGTTAATAGTATATTTACTAGTACTACTTGGATAAACACAAAAAAACCGTCATAACATTTTTCTCCACTATTATCAAAAGCCTTAAATCTCAGCCATTTACATGTTCCAAGCTATAAATCTGCTGACAAGTAAGAAAATTTACATGAACATGCAATTATTATTATTTTTAACCTAATTGTTGGGAGCTTGACTGTGATCCTATCTGATGTTCAATGGTTATATGGTAAGAGATGTTAACCAACATTAACACAGCATCAGCTCATTCAAACTATTCTTTAAGATATGCTAATCATTTGCAAAATGAAACAATGTTGTTATTCCCATCAACGTTAAGAATTTATAGTAAAAATTTCATTATTGTTTACTTTGTACAAATTTATTGTATATGCACTTCAAAGAAAACATACTTCCATTTAAGTTATTTTTATGTTAGTAGAGGGAAGCTTTTGCAAGACATCTATATTTGTAAATAACTTCTGAAATTTGGTAATGCTAATGCAGTATGTAGATAACTGTTACAGTAAGTAGTAGACATTTTTATTTTATTTTTTCTCTTTAATTTTAGCTAAAACATTAATAAAAGGCGGCAATTGTTACAACACATAAATGTTAAAACCTTTCCACTATACTATTAAAAACATACTTGCATCTTACTACTTATTATATAATGAATTATCATCAATATAAGATGCCTTCTTCAAATTGAAGTTTGATAGTCAGTTTGAGAATATTTTTCTGATCTTTATTAATTGTTTTATTGTTTTTCTGCTGTCTTCCAGCAGCATATTTTCAGGAAAATTTTCCAAAGTATATAATGACTACATGGGTCTAAATACAGAAAATGAGACATAATGCGCTCAAAATAAGAAGCCAATGAATGTAAGATGCATTATTATGAAATTATACATGTAACATTTACTTTCTAAACTACTATTAATTTTAAATACACAAAGCCAATGAAGTTCTTTTTTCACTAATATTTCTTTTTGTACACTAATAACAATTATTAAATTTTATTACAAGCATTAACAGTGTATTATTTATTGATGAATGAAATAATGTGCAGAAAAAAATATATTAAAGAATGCAATAACTTTTGTGACATTCTCTAAACAATCTAGAAGATCAATAATCAGGGAATTATATTTTATAATCACAATAATAAGAATATAGCCACCCCTATCCCTCTTGTCCAAAATCTTCCATAAATTTCTTCAGTTTAATCATATCATCATCATTGACAGTGGGCTTAGATGTAGCTAATGACCTCAACATGTCTGACATGGTAACGGGTGGTTCCCCTAATTTGTCACTTGGAACATCCATCCAAGTCATCTCCATTGCTCCAGCATCTCCAGGCGAACAAGGTGTAAGCAGATCATTAACAATTACATTTGGGTCAGTTGGACTTGGACCAGAAACTTTTTTAAAGTGTGTTGCAGATTGAACCTTTCGTACAGGCTGCATCAAGGCATCACGAACAACAATACTTATATCTGCACCAGAGTAACCATCAGTCTTTGTAGCTAAAACCTTCATGTCCTGCTCAGTCAACTGATGTCTAGTGTTTCCTAGGTGCAACTTGAACATATCCAACCGAGCATGTTCTTCAGGTAAAGCTATGTAAATACGTTTTTCAAATCGCCTTCTAATGGCAGCATCAAGTACCCAAGGTATATTTGTGGCTCCAAGTACCAGAATACCATCCATGTCATTTCCAACACCTTGCATTTGAACTAGAAATTCTGTCTTAATCCTTCTAGCTGATTCAGACTCATTATCAGATCGAGATGAACAAAGGGAATCAATTTCATCTATAAAAATGATGCTAGGCTTATGTTGACGAGCCAGTTCAAATAAATTTTTTACCAACTTCTCAGATTCGCCAAGCCATTTTGAAACAAGATCAGAAGAGGATACAGAGAAAAACGTTGAGTTATTTGCTTCAGTCGCAACAGCCTTTGCTAAGTATGATTTACCTGTACCAGGTGGACCAAATAATAAAATTCCCTTCCAGGGTATTCTTTTACCAGTGAAAAGATGAGGAAACTTTATAGGAAGAATGACTGCTTCTTTTAAAGCTTCCTTTGCTCCTTCTAGACCAGCGACATCACTCCACTTAACATGTGGTTTTTCTACAACTATAGCTCCCTCTAATTTCCCCTGTAGTTTCTTTTTTTCTGGATCATCAGAATCACTGTCACTGTCACTCTTCTTATCATCACTTTTAGAATTAGATTCACCATCTTTTACTGGTTTTTTCTTACGATCTTTCTTAAGATATTCTTTTAATTTCTCTGCTCTATCCAGATACTGCAAACATTTGGCACGAATACTCTCCTTAGCTCGTTCACCTTGTGCCTCATATTTCACCGCATGTAAAAAATACTCTACTCCATGTTCATAAAGCCTTAGAGCTTCCTCATAATTTTTATTTTTATCCTCTTCCGTAGCCTTTGTTACAAGATCAATGGCCTTTTGTAAAGCATTAGAAGATGCCATTTTTAAGACTTAAATGATGATCTGAAAATAAAAACATTTATGTATATATATTTAAATCAATTGAATTTTACTATTTTTTCACAGAATATTCTTAATTACAATAAAAATAGCTACAAGAACATATTAAAAACATTGATTCAATATCAAAAGAATCATAAACTTAGGAGATAAAGAAATAAATATACAGTGCTAAATAGTTGTAATGTACAGAAGAGGACTGGACTGGACACTGGATTCGTGTTCAACCTTCACTGGTTGAAGAAGACAGTGTAGTTAATGGTAATATAAATTTATTATTTTACATTTAAAAGACGAATAAAGAGGCCCCAATGCCTTATTAGGTTAGATATTTATATACGCTTAGTGTATCATCTCTAAAAATTGATGAGGAAAATGAGTCATTGCAATATACAAAATCAAATACATATTCATATAAAACGTAATTTCTTAATTAAGGGAAGTTACACCTAATAATTAAAATAACCAATGTTTTATTATGTACTTAAGGATTTTAACAAAATAAATTAATGTAACTAATCTGACAAATCGACAACTGCCGAGTTCACGGTTGATACATGTCATATTTACACCACTACGTCATAATTTACAATAATAATATAGACTAACATACCATTCAGATGTACTAAACAGCTAAATAAACACGAAAATGTGAAATTTACAATAAAGTTTATATTTTGAACATAATTTTGTTACAATAGTTTACTTATTTGTCTCTCCTCAATCAGAGACAACACGAATATTTTGCATTGCTTCCTAGTGTTGTCATTATTTAAAATAGACAACCACAATTATAAACATCATAGCAAGTGCAAAATATTGTTATCTCCCAAAAATTAATAATAAAGCGTCGCTATCAATTAGCTGTTGAATTTATTAATACTAATAGAAAGGAATAAAATGCAAGCAGAACAATATTTTCGTAAAACTCATGCCGTAACTTTGTTTTTCAACATACACATTTATCGACACTAAACAGCCGATACGAAAAAAATATTGATATTATGTATATGGTTTTTTAAGATTAGCAATATACCATATAATTTATCAGAAAATTAAAGTACAACTTTTAATTCATTTAAAAAAAACAAAGAGTTTTTGGTTTGTGCAAGTTATGTTTTTCGTACGACAAAACTAATTTGCCTAATATAAAACGTTTATAAAAATAGACAGCTTATTATTTAAAGTTTTTCTTTAATACAGATTTTATTTTATTTGTGATAAGCAACTGTTAGTGGTATATTAATAAAGAAGTTGTCGATTGTATATATGATTACAATAGATTACAAATTATTTTACTATAAAGGAATTACGATTTTTATTAATATATTTTTATTTTAACTTAAGCTATAGTAGTTTTATATAATTTAAATTTTCCTACAAATTTTTTCACTTCTTCTCGAGGATATGGTTTGAGAGCCAAACAAGTTGGTATATTCTCGGGTTGTTCAATCCATAACTTATGATCTATAGAATTTTCTTTTAATTTTTCTGCTAATTTCTTGAGCATTTCTTCATTTGGGACCTGTAATAAATAGTAATAATATTAACAATCCTCACTAGCAATTTTATCCAAGTGTTTTTGGTATGTTTTTTGACCTTTCAAAATAACCAATTGACAAATAATATTTTTTCAACAATAAGCCTTTCTTTTATTTTTGTGTCCATGTCAGCTTTCATTACTATGTATGTATCTATTCTTAATATATTTATATTTTATTTACTTATTGACTTCTCTCACAGTACATGTCCTTTTATGTTTGTATACATCAATTCATAACATTTATAAAAGTATAATATATTTATTAAGTATAACAATTTTTTTAACTCTTATGTTAGTTTTTAACATCCTACTGCACCACTTAAGTTCTCTGCTCAATCCTATGGTAGACTGGGAGAAAATGCCTTTTTGCATTAAGTCTGCCTTTTTGTACCTTAGTATGTGCAAATTAAGTTTTTAATAAAATAAATAAATGAACAATGGCAATAGCATAAGAAATTAAAAAATTAAAACATGAAAATTTGCCGTTAAATAATGAAACCTCTGTGGTGTGATTGTACATTGCTCTGTGACAATCCTTGAGTCTATTCTAAAGTCATCAATTGTGAATTTTGAATGGTAGGAGGTTTTTCATAGACCAGCTTAGCTGACCTTTATATTGTAAACCTATCAACATAACAGCATTGCTGTGTTGTAATACTACCTGTCATCTTATGAGCGCTAGAGTATTTTCAGCAAGGACACTGTACCACCACTACATAACATCTTAATTAATTGAGGATAAAAAACACACAATTTAAAAAATTAAAAAATTGCATAGACAAGATTTTCAATTACCCTTTTAATTGTCAATATTTTTAAGCCAATTTTACAAACAACGCTTAAACCACAAAATTTTATACATGATTAAAATACTTATGTAGTAAATATAATGCTATATATAAGAGAATTATTAAGTTTAAAACTTACCTCTAAGACAACTTTATGCATATTATCTAAATCATTAAAATATTTAATGGTGTATTCATCGTCTTTAAATAAAAACAAAACTGCAGAGGATGCATGACAAGCCTGGGCAACTAACGATCCTATAGACCATCCTAAATCTTTCATTAAATCGCTCCTTAGTAAAACATACTGAACAATTGTTGTTGTCATTTTGTGTAAAATATTATATATGAACGAATTGAAAGTAAATTTCATGTGATTTAATACAAATATGTAAACAAATAAATAGTCATTGTCAACTGCAATATTTGTCAATATTTAATCGTTATAACAGTAGTCTTTTTGCCATTTAATTGTTTTAATGTAAATATAATAAAATTATTTCATTATTGAATAAAGAAACAATTAAAAATCATAGCAAGCGCATACATACTCCTAGCTATTTTTACTAACAATATTTTTTTTAGAAAATTCATACTGCTTATTCGGTTATAATGAATGTATCAAACTAAAATAATAAAGTAAAAATAAAAATAAATATGTAAAATTATTGATTTTTTTGATAAACTATTTTTTAATTATTTAATGTGTAGGAATGAGTAATCTGTTTTTAAATTTTGACGCTGACAACTAAAAGCTTGACAAATGATTGTTTGAGTTACCGAGAACATTGCCGCTAAAAAACATTGCCAGAGAAACTTTAATTTCTAATGTAATAATTTAATTACTATAAGAAGAGCAAATAATAGCAGTATGGCGTCCGGTTTAGAAAACTACATAAATCAGACAGTGTCAGTGATTACATCCGATGGACGTAATTTCATAGGTACATTGAAAGGTTTTGATCAGACTATTAACATAATATTGGACGAGTCCCATGAAAGAGTGTTTTCTTCCTCGACTGGTATAGCACAAGTAGTTCTTGGCCTTCATATAATACGCGGCGATAACATTGCAATCGTCGGTCAGATAGACGAGTCAATAGATAGCAGGCTAGACCTTGGGAACATTAAAGCAGAACCACTAGGAGCTATTGTACACTGATGTAACTAGAATTTATGTAATATAATAATAAAGTAAGTTATTTTAAGGATCAGGAGTTTCAATTATTGATTGCAATTAAAATTTATTTTCCAGATAGCTTCTAGGTTATATTATGAAAAATATTTTATGATTAACAACGATTTTTGTGACAGAGGTCAATTGAGAGAAAAAAAATTCTTATTGTGGATACTTAAAAAAAACATTTTTATTAAATATATTTATTAATACTTATGTACATGTTTTCGTTTCCATTCAGTTGATGTTAGTAAGGAATATATTTTTGCTACTATAAAACAAAAAAGCAATGTTTGATAACATTTATTGTTCATTATCCTTTTGCAACAGCAAAAGTTAATTATTTACATTAATATTTAACATCAATAGTTTGTTAAATAGCACAAATTATAACTATCAATCACCAACTAAATTCTTATCAAAAAACCTGAAATTATGTCTATCTATCACTAACATAATTGATTATTATCAATTAAAAAGGTTTCAATTGCAATTCTAGAGCACTTTTTTAGCAATTTTTATACTTCAACATTGTGTATAGAGATATGAAACTCTATGTCAAAATCAGAACAGATGATTATTTAAATATATTTAATTCCTTTTCATTTGTAATCATCCTACACTATTTTAATGGTAAGACTGAGTAGAAGCTGCATATTAATAAAAATAATGCAGGTAAGCTCTCTTAAAGTTGGACTGAATATCAATTGAAGGTAGGTAGATGCCTCTGAATGTTAGCAATACAAGAAAGAGGCAGTGTGAAACCTTAGAGACAACCTATGCTACAGCCAAAGGATATTTGATGGCTTGCAATGACAACTCACTAAAATATCTCTAAAGTTATATTGTGTACTTTCATGATATGGTAAAAGCATTCCTTAAACACAAAATTTTCTTTCATTATAATTATTATATGTTAGCCACAAACTTTGCTGTAGTTTGGTTCTCAAATATTACTTTAGTATCACATTCAAATATTTTTTTAAAGTTCAGATAACTTAGTGTCTGTTTGCTATTAGCAACTTAAAAAATTAATTGTTGGCTGAAACACTTCATACTTCCTTGCTTTTCTATGCATATTTATAGAAGAGCAAGGTGTTCACCTGATGATTAGTGATATGTTTGCCCATAACAATGTCGCAGCACTGGCTTATATAGTATGCACTGCACCACATTACGCTTGTACATTTGAGATGTAAGGTGGTTATTATGATTGTGTTTTTGTCATTATGAGTAGTCGTTTTTATTTGATGAATTACCCATTAAAACAATTTCTTGATGTCTGCAAAAAAAAAAAAGATATTTGTATCACTCCCTTCAAATCAATTAATGTTAGATCATTAAATACATTTAGCTGATCGCAGCCATAATTGATTTTGTGTGGTTTAAAACTGAATTACTAATATGTATTACACTAATGACTTCTAACAAGAAGTGCATCATTTTGTCTTTTTACAACATCTTGATTTTTACACAAATCAAATTTGTATGCTATGAACAAATCAAAATTGAATAAACTTGGTGTTTTCTATGTATTACTTATGTATGATGAAATAAACAGGACATTCACCTAATGGTAAGTGATATGCCTGCCCATATCATTATGATGTTATAGGCAGGATGATACTTTGCACCATATTGTGCTTGTCACCTTATGACAAGATGTCAAGTCACATCATTCCAATAATTTTGCTAAAATATTCTTCAAACTAACATAAAAATGTGGTCATTACATTACCTAGATTGTGTAGCAAGACCTACCACTAGTGAACTACTTCAATCAAAGTCAGATTATTACAAATATAAATTTTTCAGCTTATTGATTGATCAATAATATTTATATTTATATAAACATACTTTGGAAAAGATCCAAGTTTTTTTCATATTTTGTTACACTAGGTATATAGTAGCTATGAAATAGAATTAAAATGTATGATTTTGACAATATTTAATACCATTTATAGCATCCAATTAAAATAACACTACAATAATAGTGTGATTTCATGCTATTCACTTTTTAGTATTGTTACTTCAATTCCATTTCTGAAAAGCAAAGTATGTAAACATATAAACACACACAAAACATAACTTAAAAAAATCAAAATAAATAAGTTTGACCATAACTTAGATGCCATAGTTTCTAGTTTACCTAATTCAAAAGGAGTAAAAAAAATTAAATCATCGTGTAATGATACTTCATTGACAATTAATCAGTAATAGTAGCAGTAACTATGAAAATTAATTGGATAGTAAAATTATATCTAAAATCTAACAAATTAATTTAAATAAACTAAAATGTAGAGGTTTTATGGAGTTTATTCAATATTTTTCGATTGGATTGCTTCACAGCAGTCATAATAAAATTAATAAACACGCGACCATATCTACTGATAAATGTAATAAAATGCGTAAAATAATTTTTTATTGAATCTGTGATATTAACATACAGAAAATAAATCATTGTTACTGAATAATAATTTATTTAATTAAATTAAGCAAAATCTAGATAAAAAAACATTAATATTTAATACAAGAATGTTCTAAATTATTTTCTTTTCTACTCATAACCCGTAATAATGTTCTTATAATAATGAAAGTATTTTTTAGTACAAATTAGAAAGGTGCACAGTAAAGCCATAGCAAGCCAGTATAACACAAAAGTAAAATGTTAATTAGCAAAACTAAACCATTTATTTAATTACAAAGTTTGTATTTACCTTTGTAATTTTTCTTTATACTTCTGTGTATTGTACTTCTGAAAGAATTGTTTCCCATATTCGAACGTTGCAATCATTATAGCACATGCTGGGGCCACTTTGAATATCCTAGGTAATAATCCAGTAAATAGACCTTTAAAACCGTGATTATTATATATATTCTTGACAATGTTCTGCATATTCGACGCTCGCTGATGCACTTGTCCATCTGATACAAAAATATTTTTAATAAAAAACACTTAAAATTATTAAACTAAATTTAACCTTTGATACACAAGGAGTACGATGTATTTAAAAAAAAAACAACATGGTGAACTGGGTTTTCGTTTGATATGTTTACTTGTAACAATATAGCTTTAGTTAGAATACTATACACTGCATCACATTTTGCTCATCATCTCAAAAGTCTCATTATCTCAGTAAATTTACTAGTGACAACAACCTTCAAATTGGAACCTGGTAAAGTTTGAACACTTTTCTTTCGATGCAGAAATAGGATCTGTGCCAGTATTAACTTTTCGGTTACGGTTGTCTGCAACAGAGACCTACCTTCAATAGATATTAGAAGAAATCTGAAATGGTTATTGTTACTCTCTAACATCATAACAGCCAGTTTGCTTTTTACAATAAAGATGTCTCAAATATCATTAGTTCTTTGGTTAAGTATATTATGAAGAAACAATCAAAAAAGCTGAAAAGTTGAAATGATGATGATAAATCAAAACCTACCTGTATAAATTTCCTTTTCTCCTAATTCTATTTGCTGGTGTGTCTTAACTACATCAAAGGGCAATGTTACAAATGCAGCAATCTAAAAATAAATAAAAGTCAGAGTCAGTCAGTCATCATTAAATAACTTTTTTACCTGAAAGCACACAAATTACAAGGAATGCACTCAGTCAGCTATACCCATTACAGAGGCAGATGAATATGAAGAAACATACTTACACTGCCCGCTATAGATCCACAAAAGAAATTAAAGAGGAATGTATTCTTTTCTGAATCTGGTTTACCAAAGGCTCTCTTAGTACTTTCAAATGTTGTCCAATATATACCTGAAATTAAACAATATTTTAAGTTTATTAACTTAAATGCTTTATGTACAAATTAATTAAAAACCGCAGTTTGTTTCATTTTTTTATTTTAAAATACATGAGAAGTGGGCTATTCACTTGAAGGTGTTCACTTACTCATAAAAATGTAAAGCTTGTTAAGATCATATACACTGTATCACAGTGCTTCTGTCAACTTGGGATATAGCAACATCATATATCATGTAACCCCCGTAATTTCCTTAGATACAAAGTTTATCAAAAATGAACACAGTAATATTTGCAAAATACTATATTTAATGCCAGAAATATGCCCGATGGAAGTATCTAACCTGATATTCTTTAGTAACAGAAACTAACCATAAATAAGAGTATTGTGTTAGTAAGGGAAATTGAAGAGGTAGTAGAGTAGTCATGTTTGATATGATTACCATCTAATACAATGTTAGGCTGTACTAACATTAAATTGTGATGGCTTACTACTACCAGGAAGGTCAATGTCCAGCAGTGGTTATCTATAGGCTAATAATCATGAAGATTTAATACCTATTTTTAATGTTAGTATTACCTGAAAATGGGACATCCCTAAGTAATGTTGATCCTAAACCACGGAAAAGTCCTCTGTAGCCTTCATACCTTATAACTTGTTTTAAAGCAGTGTTCATTTCTGAAAGAAAATGAATGATTAATTGAAAAAAACATTAAGAAAAAAATTGCTAGAAGCCATTGGATTCAAATAAAGCAAAACCTTGTTTTGTGAAAAACATTATAAGAGGTCCATGTCCTACAGTGGACTTTCCAAGATTACAGTGATGATAACATATATTTGTTTGTTATGTTTAATATATTTGATCATTCAAATGTAACCTCAAACTAGTTAACTTCAAAAGAGGCTATATCTAATTGAAATTTACAGTAGCAATATATTGTAAGTACTCTTCTTATTTCTCTCATTTGGTAAATCGAAGTATATTTAAAAATAAAAAGGTTTTTACCTGATTTTAGTTTTTACCTGAATATGTTAATTGTTTAGATTGCATTTTTGTTCTAATCAATTCTAAAGGACTAAATAAACTAACTGCTATTGATCTAGCTGTTGCTCCAGATAATAATGGTATCCACATTGGTTGATGTTCTAAAACAAACAAGACATTAAATTTTTGATGCATAATTCACTATTTCTGTTCTGTAGGTTAAAGTAACATAAAAAAGCTTTTATTACTTACCAGTTCCAGTTAAGGCATTATAAATTGTTTTAGTTTTATATCGTAGCTGTTCATAGCTTACAAAATATACAACTGTACATGGTAGTGCTAATACAAGTGTTGGACTTAATCCTGACCATAAAGCTGGTACACCTTCCAATTTTGCTATTTTGTAAAAAGCATCCTGCATAAATATGAAAACAATTTCTAGATTATGTATGCAATGATAATAATTAATACCTATAATAGCAATAATGTTGCAATTAAATTGCTTAAGCAAATAATTATTATAGTAAATAAATATAATTCATACTACAACAACAATACAATTTTTAAAATTAAATTAATGTCGAGAACTTTTATAGCATCATTTCACTCAAGGCTTGTTCATTCTGGATCCACAAGATCTATAATATCAGAAATGAGTACTTAGACATGCATATAATTTCTAAATAAGGAGAGAAGAATCATGAAAGGGATCCACAATAACAAATTGACAATATATATTAATTATACAAAATAACTAGAAAGGCAGAATGATAAAAAGAGTAAATATAGTAAAAATTTTTTTTTGAATAAAACTTAACTTACAAATGTACCATGAAAATGTACTCGTCTTGGTATCCATGCAGTTTCACCACAGGGACAAAGATGCTCCATCAGTCCATTACAATATAAATAACATTTATTTGATAATAATGCTTTTTGCTGTGCTTGTAACCTTATCTTGACAACATCTAATGGTGTCACTGAAAAACAATAAGAAAAATTTGCTAAAATACATGATATTTAAAATTAAATCAAAAGGTTACACTGAATAATATTTTTTTCTATTTTCTTTTCCAATAATATTCAATAATTATTTTATTATATACATAAAGAAGTTTAGGACTGCAAATTAATGAGATATTTTATACTTATAAATGGAAGTAAAAAATTACTCTCATTATATATAATATATAATAAAATATTTAAATAACAATCTCTAATAATTTTAATTAAAATGTACTCCGCAGATAAAAAATTAAATATATCTCTTTCTAACAAATACTTTAGTAATTTAGAAAAATGTATACATTATATCGATCTTTTTTTTAACTTATAGAATAAGTAAATAAATTTCACGAGTAATACTTACTAAACAGTGAAGTTATTAAAGCACCGGAACATGCTGATGCCATTTGTTGTATTGGTGTAATTCGAAATTGAGGGTCATCTTCTCGTATCATGGTTTTTCAAGTCTTCAACTTGTATTTATACAATAGTACTCAAATACACTTTTATAACAACACTAACACGACAGAAGTCATATGTTTTCCTTAAAGTTGACATTAGTTGAAATTACAGATAACACGTGAGAAAGTAATTATACAGATTAAATAAAAAAATTGTGAAGTTTTGTAAGTTTATTTAAACTTACATGGTTATGCATATCTGAACTTATTTGTTCACTAACAGTATACAACCTGTTACCAAAGATCCTTTAGTGTGGTATAAAAACAACATTGTATAATGAATGAACAGACGTTTCAACAGCCGTAAGGCCTCGTTTGTGTCATTGCTCTAACGAGAAAATCAAACACATGACTAAAGCCGGGTAACGAATATCATTACTACTCTTTCTCCTGCCCTAGTCCCACTTTATGTAGAGTCGGCACAACATGTTCTTCATTTCGTCATTCATTATATCATTACTTATATCATTACTACTCATTTAATAAAATTTAATTTTTTAAAAGAAAACTTCATTTTATATTACAAATAATACATTAGTAATTAAAATTTTGTGAATCTCTTAAGAATGATTTAATGGAATAGGATATAATAGAAAAAAATGATTGCACAACATTTTTAGTTAAAAAATTAGAAAAACATTTTAATAAATGCAAAATAGGCCGCCTTATTGTTAAAACTAAATATATTTAATTTTAATGTACATGATTTTAGTGTTGTAGTTCTAATTGAATTTTACAGCTTCATCGGATTTAGGACCAGCTGATCAGGAATCTACGAGTTTAATAATTAATTTAGAACTCAGCAAATGTATAGGATATTTAAATAAAAATAACAAAAAGCTCTTGTAAGTTTTCGTCTGGTAACATTGTCTAAAATTCATTCAATCAATCACTACATCACTAGGCAAAGCAGAGACAGAAACGGAACGGTATCTACGCGAACGGCCCCACATGGAGGGCGTTAACAAAATATTTTAAAATAATTTTTATTTTTGACGTGTGAAACGCTTTATTTTCGTGTTTTACAGAAAAGTAAATGAAATATATTTTTTGAAATGTTTTCCTATGTTCCCAGGTCATTGAAGTAAGTACCTTTTCGTTTATTTTTGGAGTTTACATAACGTGACACCTGTGTTTTATTCGATTTGTATACAAAATCTAGGCTGTCGTTTTCATGAAACATTTTTTAATCAATAGTTATCGGCATAATATTTATTATAATTTTGGTTTACATTCATAAAATTATTTCGTTTAAATAGAACACGTATAAATTTTCGCACGTTTCAATAAAATGGTACTAAGAATTCGCTGACGCGATACATAGGAAGTATTTTTGCGATTAGTGATCCGTTTCAAGGTTTTTACTTTTGAATTGACACTGCCTCTCTTTCAAAATTCCATTAGATCATTTGTACGTAACCGTTCGCAATATATTCAAAACATTAACAATGTTTTAAATTAAAATTCTTCCAACTAAAACCATTAACACTAAAAACTAATAAAGAGATTATAATTATTTTTAATGTGTTATTGTAATGTTTTCGAAACCGTGCTTCTTTGCTGAAACGTAACAAAGTAAATGTGTTATTATTTGGACCAATATTGTAATTAGAAAAACAATAAATCAAAGGAAAGACTTATTCAGTTTGTGTTGTCTTTATAAGTTTAAATTGCTAATCTTTTTTGCTATTTATAAAACTTATTACGTAAATTGTAAATGCATTTTTATTTTTAATTATTATTTAACACACAAACAGCTGGTATGAGAGTTGTTTCATAAAAAAATGTTTACATGATTCTGAGAGCATTGACCAATCTTACAAACTTGGCACTCATTTTGATGTGCTAAAAATTAATGAAGTATAAAGATTAATGAGTTTTTTTTACCTTGTTTACTTATATTATTATGTTACTTGTATGTAAAACAACCGATAATTAATTTAACTATATTAATTAGTTTATTTGAACTATTGTATGAATAATTGATTAGTGTCTTTTATTTCATCACCATATAATAAGAAAAAGTTGTAATAATCATAAAACATTATTATTGTGTTTTTGACATTACTTTTATAACCAATCTATTTCATTGGTCTTTTCACTTTTATATACATGATAAATTGTATATAAACCAAAGAAAATATAAACAAGCTTAACTAGATTTATTTTTAGTCCGTAAAAAATAATCTTTGTGGTAATTGAAGAAGGGAGATTTTTCTCTGTTTAAATGTGTCAAGTCAAAGTGTAATAAAATTTCGATCTTATGTACATAAACGAAATTATTATTACGATATTTTTTTACTGTCTCTGATATGGTTAGTGACTCTCTTTAAAGTCATAGTTAAGATAATATACTGCACATCACTTTGTGTTCATCGTGTTTTTCTGGCGTCGCTTTCCTTAGCCTAAATTTTTGGTGTAACTTTCGCATGCATTGTAGTAAATTTTATGTGAACATCTATTTAGAAAGATAACTTGAGTTTGGTGATTACATTATTTTATTAATCTTTTATTTATCTAAGTGTTAATATCATCAGAAAACATCGCGTGTATGAAGCAGTCGTTAGAAATTGTGAAACAGTTGTTCTGATATTGCGACTAAGTCGTTATTTTAAATTCAAGATTATACGTATATTTTTACGTTTACTGGTGGTAGTTCTTCGTCACCGGAGACCGTCTAGATAAGTACCATTGCAGCTCCTAATTCTACCGGCAAACGGGAGTGTGAAAATATTACTGTGTTCCGGTTTATATGGTGCTAATCTAGTGAAGTTGCTGGGTTAGCGAGATTTAATACCTATTTTTTTTTTCGAATGGGAAATCTTCGAAAAGATGGCCTTGCCTTCTAGAGGGAACTCAAGGTTATGTGGAGATTTTTACCCACTAAAACCCCCACGGTGGTCGTCATCAGCGTTTGGAGAGGTCAAGGGATTTCCGTTCCGAACACAACCGCGGCCTATCTAACGCTATATTGGCACAGCCCGTCCCGGGGACTGAATTATACAGTCCCCAACACCTACGCATTTACTGACACGTTGGCCGAAGACCACGTCCAGCCAACTTCCTCCTCGGAGTCATTAAAGGCGATGAGAACCTCGATCCTAACCGCCCACGACCCCAAAGATCCCGATGAGGTATGAACACAATTCGCCAGTGGACCGAGATTTAATACCTTGTCTCACGGTGACGAGTGAAATGTGGTAATGTGTATTCTTATACAATCTTAACCAACGTTATGTTATGTGCGAGCGTATCACTCACAATGTGGTGAATGCCTTGCTCATCTCGTCGCTTTGGAGCGAAAAAAAAAAGGCCAAATAATACTAAAAACAAACGTATTCTCCACATGATGATGTACTCCTCAAATTGCATATCAAAAGTAGGTTAATCGTTTTTCAGCACAAAGCCTAACTTTACGAGTAAAGACGACTACTTCTAGACTAGTGCGCTTTACCATCAAAGACTACACCACCACTTACCACCAAGTATCATAGTCAATCGCTGGTTCATATCTAAAAAAAAAATACATTTTTCTCACTAGATTACAAATATCCTATGTAGTAATAAATCTAAGATCTAACTCATAACATTATTAGTTGATATGTAGCGTGTTTTATAGCCATTGTATTATATATTTTTTTAACTACTTAGCTTTAATATTTAAAGACGTTAAGATTTGAAACATTTTGTCGCTTTTTAACATTTGTTTATAATAGTTATTATGACACTGTTTATCTTTAGCGATACGGAGTTCTTCATACAATTTGTGCTGAATATTTAATACGTAAATAGGTAAGAGATTATGCCACACTACTCACCTAATAAAAGATAGTTGTTTGATAAGTTTTAATATTGATAAAGGTTATTTAACGAAAGATAGGTACACGGTTCTAGGTCTTTGACGGATTTAATCATTCTGAAACGAGTTAAGTAAATAGTAAATGTCTTAATGAAATCTTGCTGTGATACTTTAAATGTAGTTTTATTTACGTTTTTCTCCAAACGAGTAACAATCCAGAAAGCGAATATTGTTTAATAATCATCTAATTTAGATACATATCCAGATTTCTCAATTAGCACAATAATTTTTTACTGTTTTCTTCTGTCTACCTTCACCGTTTTCCTTTATGAGATATTCGTTCTCCTAGAAATGTGGGCCCAAGAACTTGAACTTCTTTTTCCTTGTTTACTTTTTCCTCTTTTTTTTTAATTGTTTACTAAATCATAATACATAATTTCTGTCTTTATACAATTATATCTTTAATATCATTTTTACATTCTCTTATTTCATCTAGAGCAGAGTTCCCCAAACTTTTTTGTGTCGTAGACCCTTTGCCAAGTTTTTCCGTGTTGGATAGACCCCCTACTTACCTGATATTGATTTCATGTAAATTTCTAACTGTAGTGAACTGAAGTTTAGTGTTAAAAACTTAAAGTAAAAACATGTTAATTTATACATTTATTTATAGAATTTAAATTAAAACTACTCATAATAAAATTTTGTATATGTTATGTAAAATATACGTAACATTAAATAGACATAAAATAACATAAGCAATAAGAGAATATTTTTAGTGAGAAGGATGTGTTGAGATCAACTATCGTGGACCCTTATTTTCATTTCATGGACCCACAAATTTTTTTTCGCTGACGTAGACCCCTTGCAGGTTGTCATAGACCCCTAGGGATCGATATAGACCTCTTTGATAATCACTGATCTAAAGATCGCCTCAAACTTTTATCGCCACTATTGTTAATTATTTTATCACTATATCCGGTTTATATTTTCTTTTTCTTATATAGATATATTGTAATTTAGTCTTTATCGTTTCAGCGCTTATTTGTTCTTCATCAGCTTTAGTACTACAATTTCAATATAATATTATTTTGTTATCGTGTCCGTGTTTGGCATAATCTAGTCCAGGTGTAATGCGGTCGTTTCGTGATCTTGAACTTATCTTTCGTCAAATGTTATCACTTTGGCGTCATATCGGTTACAAAGAAATCATAGTGTGAACAACCTGTTATTTCTTATGTAATACTTATGACGCTGACACTTGCTCGATATCGATTTTACAGTTTTACGAGACGGCTATTAGCTTCCTTAAACATTTGTCCGTTCTTGTTATTTTCTCTGGTGCCATTTTTAGTTTAGAATCTATTTAAAAATTTATTTACATTGTCTTGTTGTTTATATGGGTACTCCAGATAGTAAAACAGTTTTTGTATAGATATACCTCAAATTCTAAACATTTATTACAGATTTAAACAGTGTTAAAAAATCCTGTTCTTTAAGTGTAAATGTGCTTTCATCCAGTTTTTAAAAAATGTGCGTTAAAAATAACAAATATACCTGACTTCATTTCCACCTGATGTTAGTCATGGTTAAACTATTTTTTTATTCTTAATGGTTATGTTTTACTTGGAATGAAAACACTGCATGGGAGATCTTTTGAATCCTTTTCATCTTATTTTCGCGTTATGTAATCTATAATATAAACTCATTCTGTTGCGTTTTCGTACTCCAAGTACGGAATTAGGTTAAGGTACAGTTTATATATATAAGTATCTATTTTATCATCTCCCCTT
>DWLS01000507.1:0-29715 GCA_018246255.1 Pachliopta kotzebuea | reverse complement strand
AAATCGGACAATCCGAAGCATGTTAAATAAAGTCCTGAAGTTCATTTAAAAATAATGGATTTCTTTTTCCCCAACCTATTATTATATCATGTTAGATGAAAAGTATACACAAAGAAGAATGCCATAACTATTTCGCTAGAGATACAGAAGCAGCCTTTGACAATAATGAACAAAAACGGTAAACGATTCTTTATATAAATTTGTGTTACCTTTGCACTCATTAAAGAAGTATGAATTATGTTCAAAATTAAAACGATTTTAAATAAACATCAGAAAGTATTCATAGGTGTTATAAATAATTGTGAAAATACACAAATAGCAATCACGTGTTTTGGATTTCACAAAGTTTTAATTGGAAGCTAATGCACTAATCTGCTTTAATTCATACAAATTTTTTACTACGCAAATTAATTATATTTTTGACCAACATGACACAATATAAATAAATTTAAATAGCGTAGTCTAATCGATAAAATAGCATTGAATTACATTATTTTATCAAAAAAAATTATATTTCTTATTGGCCAGGTAAGACGCTTATCGCTATCTCATAGACGTAATGATAAATATTTGATGTATCTAGAGATGATAGTAAATATATGTTCAAATGACGTTAACATAGTATAGTGAAGTAACAGTCATTTCTCCATAATTATGAGCATTCATTTAAAATGTACGAAAATCTCTCAATTGTCCCTTTGTCATAAACCCATCAACCTAACTATAACAAAACGAATCAAATACATGAATATTTTATTGTGTCCGGATCTCTCGATTCAAAAACAGCATAGGACTAATATTTAGCTTTTATGCCATAGATTCACTTTAATAAACACTAGTTGTATAGTTATATACGGAATTGTGATAACTCAGTATGTGAAGAGGTTATGTATCAGCGGTAAAAGTCTAAAAATCGCAATTGTCTGGGCCCTCTCCTAAGAAGGGTTGACGTCCAGCATCGAAAACTTTTATTTAATTACATACTTTACGATTATTGAAACATTATAAGTAATGTCTTAAAACCCTTAAAGAGCAATATTTAACTCAAATGAAAAATTCATATCCCGAGGGAATGAAAGTTTAACAGACACATTAAAAAAAAAGATGTTATAAACTTCTATACATTGTTGGGAAGTTATTTTCAGACACTGATTGCAAATAAATAATATGTTTAAATAAAATTTATTAAAAATATACTTGACACAAAATTCTACTATTTTTATGCATATTTGATCTAAAAGCCTATTAGAACTAACAACAAAAACTATAATAATTAATTCATAAACATTCTTTTATATCACATTACATATAACTCGATTAATGATTATAAAAAATATCACTATACTTTTTTCATCGCGTGCTTAAAAAATGCTTCGCACAGTTTAGATTCACCTTAATGTAAAAGGTCAAGTGATCAATATGTCAGATGTAAACAACTAATCGTCACAGTATTATCTTAATACACGTACAAATTAGATGTATTATTATTCAATAATTATACACATATGGATTTAACGAAATATTTAACGTTATTTATGTGTGTTTGGTGCCTTAATTTCAATAACATTTTCGGGTACAACATAAAAGTGAATTACAAGGTAATGATCGTCATGCGTTGTTTTTTTAGCTTATTTTCATAATTTATACTGGAGATTTATTATCATCATTAGGTTTAATATTTTTGAAAACAAAACGTTATGATATGATGTATACAGTTAAGTCTTTTTGTAGGGTCACTACTTAATCCATGATAATCGATTTTAAATTTTCATGCTATTCTATCGGCAGTGTTTATACAAATGACTTCATACGTATGTACTTACATTAGAAGAAACTATTGTTTTTTTCTTCTATCTTTCTTTTTGGAGGTTTACCTGATGGTAAGTGATATGCCTTCTCATATGAGAGGTGGTACTTATAATTATAAACACTGCAACTCATTGTGGTCGTAATCTTAAGACAAAGTAAAAAAAGTAATTGTAAGATTCTGTATAATCGTAATATAGTTGCTGCGGTGGTTCCTATCTATAAATTCTCCGACAACAGAAACCTGCCTCCCGCAATTGAACATATATATATATATACAAGTTGTGTATGTGTTCATGTGAAAAATTTTTAAATAATTCTTTTTTCTGGTGACGCGAGGTTATTACAAACGAAAACTTTGTATTTATTTTGTGACCAGTAACACTTATTAAGTACATGTTCTACACATATTAAGCATAAGATAAATAATTGGCAAATCTGTTGAATGAGGGCGTTATTCACCGAGATTTGTAAAACAGGATAAATACTGGAAAGTAACGTAAATAAAATGGTTATCACCATTTAAAACTTGTAATCTCGAGGATCACATACCTAGCACGTCGTTTAAGTTAAAAGTTCATGAGAAAGCAACCAAAAAAACTGAAATATATATCAGTTAAAGAAATTTCTTTTAATTTAGAAGATATTTTATTACTTTGTACATAATATTATTAAGGATCTGACACTAACAGTTAATATTTAAATTGTTTAAAAACCAATGTACGGAAGCAAACGACAAAAGGCTAGAACGACGATGATAATAACCAACATTAAATCATAATGTTTTTCATTAATAGCAGTATAGTTTTGTAGCAAAACCAACACAAAAAAAATATAAATTGTTCAGTATAGTTGTTATAAATATAGTATTAAATCATATAAGTAAAACAATGAACTGCTTTCTTCGTTGAAGTTCAGTCCAGTCACCGGTTCTAGATAATTATAAATTATTTTATTATGAAAAACAGATAATCAAAAAGTATTTAACATAATAATATTTGCAATACACATAGATAAATATTATAAACAGTGATGTAATCTTGCATAATATCTCAAACTTTATCGAATATCTGTCATTAACATAAATATAGTAGTATACTGAAGAGTGTGCTTTGAGTTATGCACAGTCATTTATTTAACAAGAATACAAAAATTGTTATCATTTACAATATACTCGTCATTTGAAAGTGTTGTAGTACGCATTTAAATTCGTTTGTTAATTTTAATTTAAAGAATGGTAAGTTCATGACCATTTTGTTAAAGCCAAAAAATATTCTAACCTTTTCATTCTCGTTATTGATAATCCAGATATTTATTTAAAAAGAATTCCCAATTTATGACCTTCAATATTTTCTCACAATAGAAATTTTTCTCTAGTAACAGCAAGACAAGAACAAAAAGTTATTAAATAGATTAAAATGGCAAACATATGTGATGTGTTTACGAAGACCGTCATAACAAGAGAAAATGTAAAACTGAAAATGATTATCGACACAGATAATTTTTTCAGCATAAGTTTTCATATTATAACTTTTTTATAATTCACGAAAGTAACGTTAAACTTATATTTTTTTTTTATTATTTTATGTTACTTTTAAATTTATTGTATTGGTATTGACCATTGCCTTTTAAACATTTTTAATATCATTACGTTTACTTTACATTGTAATACTTTGAACACTTTAATATCATTATATAAATAAAAGTAATAATAATGTAAAATATAGTTACATTGCGAAAAATATTTTTTTTATCTGTACTGTAACGCCTGCATGAAAATATCTGCAGTGATTCATGTATATAAAAATATGTGCTATTTTTACGATGGATTTTAAATTTCTTGTTAATTTCGTATACAATGTATATATTTTCAAGTTATATTCAAATTCTTGTATTTATATCGCAGATGCTATTTTTTTTTTCTTTTTATGACAAAAAGGTTTTGTACAAAAAGAAATCATTTCATCTTATGACCATTAACAATAACTTAAACAGCGTATTATTATACGTATATAATATTTAAGCCTAGTAATTTAAGGTTAGGATCTTTATATATTAGTAAAACTAGTTCCTATTTAAAAAGGATAGCTAAAGATCTAAGTGTGGCAACTGCGTATCCGTAAACGTAGTTCTGTAAGGTCCTGTATATGCTGTATATGCTCGTGGCGGAGAGGCTCTAGTACCCGTGATCTCGTCACCCACGGTGAAGCGAAGAGGAACCTATCGGCTGACACGAGGAGTAGGGCCGGCCAAGGTGGAAACTCCAGGCTTGAGCTTGAGAGCTGCGGCTCTCGCTCTCCTCGGGGTGAACAAGGGGCTGCGGGAGGCAAAAAGGGGGTGTTTAGCGCCGCACTTACTGCCAATTGTAGCCGGGGTGGAAAAGAGGGAGTTCCGGTGTAACGCCGGCCGCTCTCTCTATGTTCCGCGGCCACATAATGATTGGTTGCGGAGCCAAACACCAGATCCGCCGCAGGGAGCCGGAAGAGCTTACTCTGCTGGCTTTCATGGCTTTTGGGTGACATACTTGGGGGAGTCTATTGCCCATATGACGAAAGGCCCAGAGGGGGGCGCGTTGTGTTCTGGCGCGCCTTACCGTAGGAAGGAAGGGAGAGAATTTTCTCCCCCTTCCCTCCTCCGATGAATACCGTGAAGGTATTAGTCGGTGCGAGTCCGTCATAACCTGTCTTTACTCCCGCGTAGGCAAGTATGCGCAGGCATGAGGTGGGCCTTGAAGGCCCACTTCGAGCGGTTGGCTCTGAGGGTGCTCGGAGCCCCCGCCGCGCTGAGTCGGCTGCTGCACAACGGGGGCGGCCCGAGCGCCGTCTGTCGCGGGCTGTACTCCGGAATAATCCGGAGTATGGCCCTGTACGGGGCACCGGTCTGAGTGGACGCCCTCGGTCGCGACAATAAGACCCTCCTGCGTCGTCCGCAGAGTGTCTTCGCGACGAGGGCACTCCGCGGATACCGGACGGTGCCCTAGACGGAGGCATGCGTGCTGGCCGGCGATCCCCCCTGGGAGCTTCAAGCAGAGCTTTTCGCCGAGGTGTATCACTTCGTCTCGGCGAGGAGATCCCAGGGGGAAACTCCTGCGCGAGAGGAGATCGCCGGCCTGCGACGACAGGCTCGGGCCGCGCTGTTGCGGCGATAGGAGGAGGATTTTTAGTGGGTGCGAGTCCCACACAGTCCCTTCCGCCACCCCCGTGGCGGGAGGGCAGTGCGTAGGCATTTACCTCCCACAAAAAAAAAACGTATGCGTAGGCATTTCCTCCACGTTAAACAAAAAAAAACATATTTGATAAAGATCGCGGGAAACCGCTAGTTGCAGACAACACAGAACCGATTGAAGTTGAGTTTTTTGGGGGAGGCCTATATCCAGCGGAGGGCGTATATCGGCTGATGACATAGCAATGATTTGTAAAAAAAATATAAAATAATGTACGTTAGTAGTAGGTAGATAATTATAATAGTTTAACCCAAAACATGATATACAGAAAATACTTTAATGGTATTATACCATCGTCAGTTATTATCAATATTACAATTTTTCTTCAAATTTCCGAAACAATGTTCCTTATATTTCGTCAGATTTTCCCAAAAATTCAATGTATCTTTATTTACCATCATATAAGAAATGTTGTGTTTACAGGCTAAACCAAATACTCCACGCGTCTGCATCATTGGTGCCGGAGTTGCAGGACTTACGTCTGCAAGGTATTTAAAGGACGAAGGTATAAATTTTACTGTTCTAGAAGCTACAAAATATGTGGGCGGTACATGGAGATACGACCCAAGAATTGGGAAAGATGAAAATGGGTTATACCTACATACGAGCATGTATAAGAATTTAAGGTAATAAAATTACAATTATAAAATCTAATATTATTAAAATCGTTTTTTTACAAAATAATGACAAGTTTTTTAAAAGAATTTGTGTACAATTAAAACTACTATGAAATTACAGGACTAATTTACCAAAACCAACAATGGAATTAAGAGGATATCCTTTTCCTGAAGACATGCCATCATATCCGGATTGGAATATATTCTTAAATTACATTAAATCATATGCAGCTCATAATGATCTGGAAAAACATATTAAAGTTCGTAGAAATTTGAATTAAGTAATTGGTATTACTTAAAAACTAAACACTTTTTAATAAAACAGTTAAGGATTAATTATACAACTTGCATTAAACATATACCTATAAAATAGCAATAATTATTAAATTTGTTTTCAATATCACGAATTATAATCAGGTTTAATGATTACTTCATTATAATTTACTAACGATTACAGTTCCTTCACAATGTCACCTCAGTTAAACGAGAAGGTAATATCTGGAGAGTAAAACACAAGCATGTCCTAAAGGCAGAAGAGTATGAAGAGGAATACGATTTCGTCATAGTCGGAACTGGACATTTCAGTAAACCCAATATGCCTGAAATCCCAGGAGAACAATTGTTTAATGGTACTCGCACTTTTTTCCCTAAACTTCGTTGTTATATTTCTTATCTTCCGTAGTCCGAATTTGTTTTCAGTTTCACATGATGTTAAGTGACAGCAAAGTCGCTGATGATAAACCTTGCTCAGTCTGAACACATATAGGCAGGTTTTTTAAAAACAAATTATCTATGTAGGAATTTAAACTTTCTAGTAAACCGCTATAGCGACAACGTGGACACAAAAGTTTTTGATACGCTTAAAATGTAAGTTAAATTTAATTTTTGTTGTGTTCTTGAAGATGACGATATTTTCATTTCAAGGAACTATAATTCACAGTCATGACTACAGAGTCCCAGACTCGTACAAAGATCGTCGCGTGCTCGTCATCGGCGCAGGTCCCTCCGGAATGGACATCGCAATTGACGTGGCGTACTGTTCTAAGGCTCTTTTTCACAGCCACCACTCGAAGGTCAATTTCAGAACAAAATTTCCTGAACATTTCACCAAGAAGCCGGACGTAAAAAAGTTTAATGAAACTGGAGTGTTTTTTGTTGATGGAACTTACGAAGAAATCGACGATGTGATATACTGTACTGGTATGATTATTAGCGCTTATGTTGTGAAAAAATGTTTGTGTAGTCTAGCTAGTATGGCTTATAATTTTGAACATTGTTTATGAAGAAAAAACTCGTAATTGTTACTTTTAGGTCTATGTTGTACTTTAATCGTTATACTGTATGAAATTAAAATAACGATTAACGCGCAGACCTGTAATTTTTTTTTACTGTTGAGACTCAAAGCCACCTAAAAGCAGATTGGTCGTTCCAGTAACATGTGGATTTTCACAGTTATGATTGATTTTGCGCCTTTTCCAGATGTGTAACAAATATGGTCTCTTCACAAAATGATCTATCATCGCTTAATATTATTTTTACAATGTTTCATCTATAAAATTTGATTTCAGGATACGAGTACTTCTATCCGTTTTTAGATGAATCCAGTGGTTTGATAATTAACAAACACAGTGTAATACCTCTATACAAATATATGGTCAATATAAAGCAACCGAGTATGGTAGTCATGGGTCTCGTTATCCGTGCTTGCATTGTAGTTGCTATAGACGCCCAGGTTATTACAATTTACCTTTTAAAACTTGATTGTGCGGGGAGAATTAATATCATAATCGATGGAACTTAATATATGAAGTTACCAAACCTGATCCACCCGCTTATATAGAGCTAGTTAGGATGCTAAACTCTGGACCACATTATGCTCGCCACTTATAACTTGTTAAGCCTCATCACCAGTAATCTAACTAGCTAAAACGCCCTTTAAACTAGGCGAATTTTTGGAAACAATGATGGCAGAAAAAATTGTATTTCCTACTCCCTACCCCCATTGTTTTAGACTTATTTCAAGTATTTTTAACATCGTTAAATGGCATATAATATTTTTAAAGGCTCGTTATGCTACAGCTCTTATAAAGGGAAATTTCTCATTGCCATCACAAGAAGAAATGATGAATGAATGGCAAAGCAATGCAGACGCAATTCGCTCCAAAGGACGTCCCATATCTGATATTCATTTCTTAGCGGAGAAAGAGGTAAATTGTTACTTACGTGTTGACTAAACTAATTAAAAATTCATATTTTGAAAATCATGACGTAAATATTTTTTAACAAACAATACAGTTGTTTTTATAACAAATGGTTACTATACTAAACTGCACACAGTAATGTTGTTATGGCAGCAAATTTGCTCTTGAAGCTAGTAGCTAGTCATACTGATTTGAAGAAAATCCTATCCCGAACGAAACTATTCAATACGTAAACCCAGAAAAGCATCATGGAACTCTACTTGGTAAGCGGTTTATCATTGTGCCATAGTTTTAAAACCTTATAAACACCGTTCCAGGATCAATACTACGAGGAATTATCAAAGGAATCGGGCATAGAAAGAGTCCCCCATGTTATGTTCAAAATACGAGCAAGCGACATGGAAGCAAAGCTAGAAGATTTGTACACATACAGAGACTACGTTTACGAGATTATCGATAATAATACATTCACAAGGAGACTCGGAAGCGGAACACCGAGGTACAGTTGCGCACCGTAAACGGAAGTAGATCTAACAACTGCTTACATGAGCTTCGATTGTACGTAAAAATACTTTGTACTTACTCTTCACATGTATACAATATGTTTATAGGTTTTCAGTTACTAATTTAATATTATAATTTTTCGGAAGATATTTGTTTTATTTGACAAAGCGGCGTTGTCTAAATGACTACCGACAGAGGGTAAAAACCTACCCATAATAATTAATGGGCCATGTTATAAATAATCAATAAAAACTTTGTTCATTAACAATGCAAAACACAAAACGAAAATAGTAAAAAATTGTTTTTTGTTTAAATTATCTATTTTACCTTCAGTAGCAAGGTTAATAAAAAATATTGAAATTGACAATAATGAGTACTTGTATATAAATTACATATGTATTTACAACCTCTTACAATGGTAACCACTTTGAATAAAAATTATTACCGTGTTATTAACGACAGGTTATGTTTTAAATACCTTAAAGAGATTTAATTAAAACTAAGTTTTTTTTTAAACTTATTCCTTTTTATAAAAAGTAATACGTTATACGAGAGTAGCCCTAATTAATATGTAGAGAGCTTGTATTTATATTAGAAATAACGTTATAATTCTAGGCTTATGATTAAATCAGCTAATTTAATACAATTGATATAAAAATAAGCGTACCATATTATAATATTAATGCGGGAAAAAATTACACCAAATAATAATTTCTTCTTACCTATTTTTAGTTAGGCATATCAGTTAAAAATTTTTTAATACAAACCAATTATGTTTATGGCAATTAGTTAAAAGATTGAGAAGTTGATAAAATGCAGAGTTTTTCAAAAACTCATAGCTCTTCGGAGGTCACAAACAAATTAATCGCTATATTTTCATTAGCAGCACATTATCTCAATTTAATTTAATGTCCAAATAGCCTGAACAGACCGAACAGATAGACAAAAAACTTTTAAATTATTATTTTGATTTTACTAACAAATTTTCGAATTCACAGCACAGAACAATCCTTGAACAATGTCTCTTTGCAATGAAGCAATAAAAAGTAACAATAATTATTTTTATTGTTTTTATACGAAAAAAAATGATAAAGTTATCTGTAATAATTAGTTTTCTTAGTAAGTCTGGTTAACACTTTCATACATTTTATGAAGGAATGTACTTGTTAGATATACTTTCGTCACCGCTGAAATATTTTGATTTGATAATGTATATTAATATAATTTCGGATATTGTAAAGTTTACAGATATTGTACACATTCCACCCTTACACTAAGTATGTAGTGACGTCAGTTTGTTTTTCATCAGTTCCTATGTTCAGAACTATTTTATAATTCGACTGGACAAGTGTCTTCTGGTCTAGGGTTATATGTTCTACTGTAGTGGTAATCGTCTAGAACCTCGTAGTCGTAGTCGCGGTAGTTGAGGAGGTCGTCGAGTCGATTCTGTGCATTGAAGTCGCGCATCTCCTTGAGAACAGGCGGCGCTCTAACAACGCCTCCTTCGTAAGTCAAATTTGCAAAGTAATGATTCTGGGAACGATACAAAAAATCACATTATAATCATATGTAAACCCTTCATATAATTAGGAGCTTAACTATACTAATAGAATGATATTATCTGAAATTTCCATAAGTTTTATGTAATACAATAATCGATTACTTCGTACACATTTATTTTTTAATCTCAGAAGCAAAAATAATCTTTACATTGGCAACTCAGTTCAAGTTTCAACTTGTACTATATCTGTAAGCACACTGTATCAAACTTATTATTGATAATTATTTTATTTCTTATACAAGGCGACGAAACGAAAGAGACGTTCACCTAATACACACAAACTACATTGTCAACACGCCACCACTCCCGGCTGATGGCCGCCTTCCCCGTGGATTCATGTAGTGATGATTAGTAATTTACTGCCGTTTTTCAATCAGTCCACCTCATAGGTGATCTTCTTCGTGGCCCGGTAATCTTAACCTTTCCTTGAACCACAAGTTGCTCAATAGCTACCTCTCCTTAGCGACAACCGTGACAAAAAAATGTGAAGATACAAGATTGTACCAAAGATGGTAAAAGCTGCTCGGTGCCGAGTTCTCGAAGTATACATACACTCGTTAGAACGAAATTCAGTACATTATACTACATATAACCATTGAATAAGCGTTTCAAAAATAAAAGTACAACATTAGGAAGTAATTTTAAAATCACATCGCTTACGTATTTTTTAAACAATCACAAAACCACAATATACTTCGATGTTGTAATATATTACACATTTAAACATACTACAGATATTCTCACCATATTATCGCCAACGACATTGACGTCAATTATTCTCAAGTGTTGATTCCGTAAGGCACGAACATGATCTAACCAAATCTTCAACATAGTTTCCTGTGACGGCAGACCAAATAGACCAGCTGCTAAAGCGGCTGCGTATTGGGCCTAAAATCAAAACAATGTGTTAATACTTTTTTATATTGATTAATCGACTAATAGTTAATAATTGTAGTAATCATTTCAAACCAGGAATCTCCTTGTTATAAAGCAAGTACCACCATCAAGACAATCATCTCAAACTAAGTCTCTCATAATCAAACGATGCATATTTGGAGAGGTGATAAATAGGAATATATCACAAACCTATTTCGCACTAGACTAAGAAAGCCATAACCACTTTACAAAGTAATGTATAGATGATACCTGAGCATCCATAACTCTAGTGATAACCTTCTTAACGACGCCGATAAACGTCATTGTTGGGTGCCTGATATTGACAATATGCTGGTAAAGAGGCAGCAAGAATTTACCCGACACGGTCAAACCAGCGCTCTCGTCCAAGAACGAATGGTTGTATTCATATCCTGTTAGAAAAAATTGTTTGATCGTTAATAAAGATAGAAAGGAATAATGGAAGGCGTCTGTTTCAGGTAACCCGTCTAGATAAATACCACCACAGCTAGTATTTCGTCCGCCAAATAGTAATGTGAAAACATTATTGTGTTACGGTTTGTAGTGTGATGTAAGCGGTAAGTAAGTGAAATTACTGGAGTAACAAAACTTAACATTTTATAACACAAGGCGACGAGCGCAATCTGGTGCAGTGTATACCATAAAGGCTTTGGTTAAGAAAACTTTTTTATGATTATATAGATTACTACTCGATTACGAGTTCGCCTGAAAGTAAGCGGCGATGAAGTTGAATGGGAAAACACACTAGTCTAGAAAAATCATATTTAAAATAATTTCCTAAGTTATGTTAAAAAAAATATGTAGCAAAATGCCAGTTTATTCTGATAACAAAGACCATACCGGTAGCGAATATGACATCATCGACCTCCTCAAATGAACCATCTTGGAACACCACGCCATCTGACGTAAACGAGTCGATGTCGGGTTTCTTTACATAACTGCTGGGGAAGTTTGGCTGGTTGTATATCAGATGGTGGCTATGTACCAGTTTTTTTGTGACATTCACCAACTGTGTAGCAAGATCCAAGCCAGAGGCTCCCGCGCCAACGATCATAACATTGCGGTCTCTGTATGTTTCCGGGTCCTTGTAATCGTGACTGTGCATAATATTTCCTGTTAAATAAAATGTCACATAATAAGGATAAGTTCATATACGATATAAAGAAACCTTTCGTTATTTTCAAAGACTTACTCGTTGCAAATAATAACGAATAATTCAATGTAATTTATAAATATAGGTTTAAATTAGCTGAGCTACCAAGCTAATAATCTAAGACCATAAAACAATGATTGAAATCACTTCTCAAAGAAAATATATTATATTTGTAAAGTACCTTGCAGAATTTTTTTTTAAAATTACTCCTGACTGCGAACTAAATGTTGAATTGTAACGAGAAATTAGTTAACAAAAAAGTATGTACATATAGTACGGAGTTATAATTTAAACAGTTTCAAACGATACAAGTAATTGCATTAAGTTTTCATTTAACTAAAACAAGAACCGAAGGTAAGAATGTCTATTATTATTTACATTTTCTTATTCATTACTCTCTATGAAACAAATTCTTGTTAATCCAAACCGGAAATCATCTTCCCGGATGTTAGTTAAAAGTTAAAATAAAGTATGATTCGCTATATATGAACAAATATACTTAAAGTTTTTAATAAGCCGATATAACCTTTATAGATATCTTCTCCTTCGAATGTAGGCCGTATAGGTGTGCTGTATTGTCCACTAGCGATGATGATAAAGTCACAAGCATCAGTGTAGCTGTTCTTATCTTCGGTGTTAGTGTATGTCACATTCCAATGGTCACCAGCCCATTTCACACGGGTTACAAAACTTCGCAGCTGTAACATATTATGTATGTTTATAAGCACTTGTCCTTAACAAGACTGATTTAAAAACTTAAAAAATTATATAAATTTTATAATTAAATGTAATGGAATATATTCCATTATGTCCATTATTACTCATATGTCATATATATTAATATAACTCGTAAGTCTTACGTGCTCACATACCATCATTTATTTTTACTATTTTTAGTGATGAGATCTATAAGGAAACATCTTAGTCTCTATAGTTAATATGCACATAAATATATCTAAACATTTTGCACCCGTATGATCTTCTATTTTATTATTAAATATCCGCTAAGTTTAAATTTTCATTTCAGGAGCTGTACCTCATACCATATATTTATTATAAAAAAACTTGAGATTTTTAACAATATAACATACTAAGCAAGTAGCGCGCCGTGAACCTTAATCAAAACTCACTTACAAGTAACGATTCGGTACAAATTTTTTAAAAACCTTAATATGGAAATGATGGCTATAGATAGCTGTTATAATAACCCACCGTGATTACATTTACGCCAGCTAAATGCTTTCTTATTTTATACAAGGTTACGTATTTTTATGTTTTCATTGACCATATCAACAACTACTGATAATGAACCAAAACTTGGTTGATAATGAACAATGAAAAACATACATTTACTTTCCATACGAGAAGTCTTTGATTTAATACAAAATATTCTCTTCGTAAACTGGTTTATAATAAATCTTTGAAATCACTTTCAACTAACTTAAATTATGATTAAAGGGCTAACAAAAAATTACTTTAGAGCAATAAGCCACAAATTTTTTCCTTCCAACTAAAACTCTCAACATATCTTGAAGAAAAAAAAGATGAGATTCAAATGTAATAAATTTTAAAATAAATAGTAAAAATTAAGTAGTACTTACTTGAATATTTTTCATGAGATTAAAATTCTTAACAAAACTCTTAAGATATTTGTAGAAGCAGCCGCCGGAAGGATACGATGGCGTATCTTCGGGGAACTTAAAGCCGGCGTATTCCATTGTCTGGCGAGGAGTATTTGTCCTACAGTCAAAAATCTTTATTGAAACCACTATTATAATTATGTAAATAAATATTGATTGTTCCTTCAGATTTGTTGATAGCATTTTAGGAAATAATTTTAATAGTTTTCATGGCATAGTGATTATCAGTTTGACTAGTAGTCCTTGGATCGATACTGGCTGGGGCCATGTGTAGAGGAGCTCAGATAATGGAAGAGTTTTTCGAGTCCATTTATCCAGCTAACACGTTTATATTAATCTATCCCTACAACAGCATTTTTATGATCCATTCAATGTAATATCATAGTAGTTTCCGTGAATATACATCGGCACTTTGCTTCATTGTCAATACAACATGTAAAATCTAGGTCTAGTGTTAGTAAGACCATTGTCGATAAAAAAAAGTATTATAGTTTGTTTAAACGTGACTACTTTTTTCTATAGTCTGCTTGTTTACTTAAGACCTATTTGTAGATTTACAGTTACTCTTTAAAAATAATACAACATAGTTACATAGTGTTATTCAAGTTTAAACGAAATTCAATAATTCTCGAGTCTTCAAATTCTGTTACTGGACAATGCCATTGAAACCCGTGTGACATATTATTTTACTTATTTGTAATATTGTAATAATATTTAAAGTAATTATTGGCTTTTTGTGGCGATATTCATTGTTTATTTTAAAATTAAAATTAGAGCTCTTGTATTCACAGAAATAGGCATTAAGAGGTTAATAGATTTGAAAGATTCGACTTACCTAGCAAAAATCGTGGGCTGAAATTCTATTAGAACTCAAATACATTTCATTTTCCTAAATTAATGACGAGAAAACTATTTTTTTACTATAACTTACATTTTTCTTTGAATAAAAGAATTACTATTTTCTTTTCGGCAATCACTATATGTACATAACAAAGCGCATTTATAAGTTAAAAAATCATTTAAAAGCTGTCATGGCAACCATACACTAAAAATTGCTTTGCGCGAATGTACTACGACATTTTTGCTATAAAACTTAGTATAAACCTATGTAAATACTATAATACAACATAAATATTCATATTCGTATTTGTACGTCGACTGTTTGATTTTCAATTGCCTATACTGAGAATATCTAAAAAAGAATAAATAATATTTGTCTCCTGAACGTGCAACAAAAGGCATTTTCAAAATGTGGATATAAATAAAAGTGAACATACATTTACATGTTTTTTTCTTATTAAGACCTACTCTATGTCCTAAATAGTATCTCTTTAAGAGCTAAATTTGACTTGTTTATTTAGAAAAATATCGATAATTTTGATAGTCTAACATGACTTTAATCAATTACTCAAAGCATTAAAGAAGTATCGACATACACATGTATACACCGGAGATGAAGTAACACTCGTTTCGAGTTCAGCGACTTGTTAAAACTTTCTCTTATTTATTATTTTAACAAACGAGGCTGCACTAATATACCCACAGTGTTATAATGAAAAAAGTAATTACTGTGTACTAATGATATCATAATTATCACTAAACTTTGTGTTTTTTTTTTTAAATTTTGAGGATTATGTAATTAAACATTTTAATATCGACTGACCTTTTTACTACAATACATAGAAAATATCGTTTATTTATTTATTAAATTATCTCCATACTAAAAACTGTATATACTACAATTAGCTGTTTACAAAAATTTGAGGTATTTTTGCTAAATTTACGAAATTAATGTACTTAGATTAGTAGGTTAATATCCCACTTCATATTTACACATGGTTTAACGTTAAGAGACCACGTAAGACTACATACTAAACATTATTCAACGGAGAAGTTGGTCAATATGATTAGCAAAACTTATTCACCAAATTGTGTGGAATATCATTAATCAGCTGATAAATATTATTAGTTGATTACTAAATGTCTTTTGATAAAGAGTGCGCTTTATAAGTTAAATTCGGTGCAGAACTTGTAATTCGTGAGTTTGCTGAGAGTTTAAATTCTAAAGACCAGATCATTCACGTACCGAGCATAAAACGAATCCCTATAGTAATCTTCGATGTACTACAATTTCTATTTACCATTAATTTTTTTAAACTTGTTACATACAACACACGAAATTAACACGAACTTAATGGATAAAATTACTAATGAAAATGCACAAAGAAATTGTTAAAACTTAAATAATTAACGTAATTGTGTTTCAAGAAAACAACAGACGAATTGTAATAAGTGGTATGATGCATAAATATTACTGATCAAAATTAAAATGTAATATTAGTTTTTGTTATTGATGTATTCGTTGTTAAGAGAACGTTCTTTTAACAACGAATATGTACATATATTTATTTATATTCAGAGCACTCGTTCTGACTCATTAAATCTTTGAAAGACAGGCATACCTTAATTTCTTGTACATGCTAGTGAAAAGTGGCAGGCCATCCTCATCCATTCCAACGTGGGAATCAAACCTCCACGTACCGCCAATGTGCCGCGACGCCTCGTACACTTGGTATTTGACACCATACTCCTGAAGGTATCTAGCAGCTGCCAATCCGGAGTAACCGGCACCGACTACACACGCTTGTTTGATTTCCGATGGCTGATATAAAAAAAATAGACATTATTACATGTAATATTCTTTATTGCTTGCTAAAGATGGCGAAGCGTGAAATATTTTCGGCGACCACACTTACAAAATATGAAAGTATGTTTATAGTCGTAACATAACAATGCTACTATGCCGGCAGGTTTGATAAAATGTTACCATCATTAAAACACCACCTGTTATAGCTCAAATCGCGACCCGAATCTATTACAAATCAAGCAATTATCTGCTGCGCCACAAACGCTGATAAATATCTATCAAATGCTTAAGAAATGGCGAAAACTTACAGTTAACTTTACAATATAGAATGTTTCCTCGTCTCCCCTTATTAAGATAAAAGTTTTTAGTACATATTTATGAGCTTCAAACAACTTTGCAACCGGAGTCATCACTGGTCATTACAATGCTATGTGTCACGGTCATTTTACCCATTTTTTGTCTTAAGCAACGCTTGTTACGGTTCATTTTAGAATCTCAGCCACTATGACATAAACCTTGTGTACATACTATATGTTAAAAAGACCATTATGTTTCCATATGCGGATCAAAGTATCGAGCAACAAAAGAAGAGGATAAAAGAAGGTTACATGTGGCGGAAACTTGAACGTTGAGATGAACGTATAGTGAGTGAAATAACAAAGGTTAAGATCCAGATTAAGTATTTACAAGGAAATTTTAAAGATTATCAAAAAACGAAGGTTAGAGAGTAAATAACAAGCGTGGTAGAAACACTTAATGAGGAAAGATGCTAGTCCTATACCGAAGAAATCTGTGCCATTAAAATTATACGGATCCAGGTGTAGAGAAAGATACAAGTTAAATGTAGTGAATAATATGAATAAAGGTATCATTTCTAAAACATTTGAATTATAGACATGAATTATGAAACAGACGTTGCTTCAACTTTAGCTGGTAAAGGAAAATTAAAAGCAGATGGACAGTGTTTCTTTTTAACTCTATCTGTATTTCACAAAGTACTTTTATACGAAATAATAGGTATTGTTTGTGACAATTGAACCTTATCAGCTTTGTTGACTTATTTACATAAGAAAAAAACTAAAATGAGACTTATATTTTATCTTTTTATACTTGAAAGATTAGTGTTAAAACTATAAAAATTAAGAGAAATTAATTCTAATCATGAGTTGTCATTAAAGTTATATTACAATGTCATGTTGTTAATAAGTAATTGTATAAACGTTTGCCTTGTTATACCTTTTGTTAACATCTTTGAAAACCTAAAAGAAATAAATCAAATACAGGTAAAAGTTTAATGACTTGATAACAAATGAACAACAAATTTACCAAACAAAACGAGTAAGGGCGCGAGATCAAAATAAAGGAATTATGTACATTCTTGATGTTATTTCAGGTTAGCTCATGGCGTAAAAAGTTATAAATATTTTGCCGATAAATATTTCAATTATATAGCTTTATATTAACACACCTTAAACAAGTCCACTAAACCACGTACCATACCCCAAGGTCCTTAAAGAAAATCATATAGAAACCTTTATATAAATTTCTTTTATATATAGGTACATTCCAACATTCCGGAATTTTTTCATCAATAAAAATGACAAACAATTATATTACTTTTAGATAACAATGGTATAAGTATTATAAGAAAAAATTACTTATTTAATTGCTATGCATATTACCGGTTTTATGTCCTGCATTGAGCGAAGTTATAATCACGTAAGTATAAATGGATTCTAGATTGATTAAGATTAACGTACACAGCATCGGTTTTAATTACTAGGCGCAGGCGAATGTCATCATCGTCATCATCATCAACCCGCGGCAGTCCACTACTAGCAATAAACTTTTTCATTTACTACATAATATATATTAATTTTACTATCTATTTTTATAGCAATAACAAATCATTGTTATAACAGACACTAAATGAGGCTTACTAAATTAACAAATTTCTTTATACACCAGACACCTTTTTATATTATTACAACTTTTATCCACATTTATTGCAATTTATTACAACGATTTTCGTTTTTGAGCCTTTGTTTATTGATTACAAGGGGGACCCTTGTAATGATCATACAAAGGTTTTAGATATGATTTAATCCAGTCATTCGTAATAGCCTTTCTTATTCAGCACATCGCTATACCTTGACCAGGTATTATAGAAGGACACAAGTGTATGTACGTAAATACAGGAGGCTGGCCAGAGCTTTCACAAGGATCTATATGAAATATTAAACTTACAGTACAGAAATAATCCCCCTCCGACGACCGCGTAGCGCACGCCACCGCGACTCGCTTTTCGTACTCCGAGTACGGAATTAGGTTAAGGTACAGTTTATATATATAAGTATCTATTGTATCATCTTCCCCTTTTTCTTCCCATCTCTTCCTCCTTCCCCAAATCCTCTTCCCTCGTCTCCCTCCTCTCCCTTATACTATATAATTTATATATATATACACTTTTCAGCTCAGGGTGAGCTCAGGGTCCGGTGAAGCTTTCACGGCCGTAATAGTGGCCGAAAGCAAAAACTTCATTCGAAAAAAAAAACAGAAATAATTACTTTATTACAGAATAACGACTTGAACAGAACAAAACATAAAACACTTATAATTTTACCTCAGTAAAGGTGAAGCCTTTTATACCCCGCTTGATGTTTTACAATACTAAGATTATATTTATTATTTAATACAAATATAAAATGTTTCAGCACATTATAAATACAAAAACAATATATAATAACAAGCCATTCATATAAAAGTTATGAATGTTTCAACTAATTATTTAAATTCTCGAATTAATTGACTTTTAGTGGAAAGGATGAAATTCCATCAAAGCGGAATAGTCGATAACAATTCTTTACAAGTTTCAAAATAGTTACTATTATCTTCATTGTTAACTAGAAACATTCACATTACATTTTTACCAAAAGAATAACTTAAGATTATAGTTAAAACAATTTACGATAGATGACAGCACTGACGAGCGCCCATATATGCTAAGTGTTCATTCGCATGCGTAGGGCCGTAGGAAAGTATGACAGCAGCTTCGATGGCATAATCGACTACAATGTTTCCTAATGTCATCATTGAGCAATAAACCCGCTTAATATTACGGTATAGTGGATTAACATTTAAGTTGTTTATACTTTTTGTCATACTTTCTTGGGTTTAAGCGAAGCCCGAAAGACGACGCATGCGATGTCTTATTATCCAGGTCTCTATTAGCTTGTAAGATTAGAATATGCCGGAATGGCAATTTTCATGTGTTGAAAACAAAGTTCATGAGTTTGATTATCAGTGAAATTTTTGTTACTCCCTCCTTATCCTATACTTCAATTTATCCTGATAAAGTATCCATGTACCTCATTTATTTTAGAAGTTATAAGCGTTACAAAGTATTTAAGTCATAACATCAGTCTCTATTACGGCGATTCAACCAGATGGTATAGACTAAAATTCAAAAAGAACTATGTAATTTTAACAGCTTTCTTGGCTCGGTGCCTGATGGCTTCTCTAGCTAAATGGCGAGGGAAGGGTCATTAAAACCCACCTAGCTACCTCCCTCGTATTATCCTTATTAATGTGTATTATCCATATGAAATTGTGATCAAGTGTTAGCCCATTCTCGAAAAAGACACAATTCCTTTAGTCTTACAACAGCAACATTACTTCTGTTACTGACATAGCGTATTAATGGGATCGTCCATTAAATTGATAAAAGTAAACAACCAACACAGTGATAAATTAAATATTTTTATCATTTATTACAATCCACTTGTATTTACTTTGAAAATAATAGTTACCAGCAGCATCGTATAACTTTTTTGGTCGTTGTCCTTTTTCAGTACTTTTTTTGTAAAGAAAAAAATGGGATACAAAATAATAAACCAAATTTCAGATGTACTTTTATGCTGTGCCATCATAAAACTGACTTTTTATAAAGTTTATACTTTAAAGGTTAGTCCTATAAATATTAAAAACAAGGTATTATTGTGTCGGTAAAACAGAAAAGATTGTTTTCTAACTGTCGCTAATTTCTCTTAAAACTTAGTTTTACGTTTTTCAGTTATTTATAACCGAGGATATTATTTTTAAGATAAACTATTAATAATGTAGTAATAAGTTTGTATAATTAATTCGTAGAATATTTGTTAATTCACTATTAGATAACAAAAAATTTAGGGGAACCTTCGGCCTATAAAGTATTTGTTCTTGTATCATTGGGTTACTTTCAAGGAATAATTTAAAACATAGAATATTTAAGTTACTGTGTGAAAAGTCGTAGTGAAGCCTACTTACATTACATATGCGTGATATTGCATAAACATGCAAATAATTACGTGCACAGAATAATGATCTATAACGCAAGTAAGTGATAGCGAAAGACGCTTGCGAGTTTACTTCGCTTTGACGAGCCTCTCTCGTTAGAATATGTATATATTACAATATAAACATTTACACACGAATCTACAGTTAACGTAACATCGAAAATAATCACTGAATTACTTATTATTTTCTTTGTTGTCAATTAAATGATCCTACCTTAAAACAGCATTTTAATAAAATTTCAACTAAGATACCGCTTTTATAACACAAATATTTATTTCTGTATAATTAAGATATTTTTAGAGCTAAGTGAAAAAGTCTAAATTTAACAGAAATTTCCAACGTTTATATGATGATATTTTGCTTTTAATCCAACTAGTTTATTTGAAATATTATTAACAAGGACAACACCTGTTACTATTAGTGCAATACGAATAACTCTATCTACAGGTAATTTGTATAATACGATAGATTTACCTCCATAATAGGAAATACGGACGTTCACCGCTACAACGAAGTATTTGTAAAGACAAAGGAGTAATTATTTTACAATTTAGATATAAACCAGCGTATAATTGAGATTGTTCAAATATCTGGTTTAAAATTCTATAAAACAAATAAGGACCCGTGGTTACTTAACTCTAACTTTATCTTTTAAAGGAAGTCATTATTTCTTTGTTAAAAATATTCCATTTATTGTTTGTCTTTTCTAATAAGTAGCAAATAAGAAATCGTAATTTTGTTCTTAATATTATATGATAATCGAAAATATTCATGTATTTTTTTTTACAAATTGCTGATAGAAAAACATTGAAATAATTACTTATTGTATTTAAAAACACCGAAGGAAAATGTTAGTCTGTGTTAACTTTCTTCTCCAAAAAGTTACTTTCTGAATGAACGACGATACAAATGCTGTCAAGGATTGTAAGTTGCTTCATAACGTGCCGGATAAAGCTGTTATTTTCCCCTAAACGCAACATTAACATGCCTTTGTACTTCGCGTCGTTATTTTTGACCATGACATGGCTGCAACCTAACTAGTATCCACAGAAAATTACTAATACTCATATTATGATACCTTCAAGACAAACATTTAATCATAAACACAAATCAACAATGTCAAAAACCTAACAAAATGTTATATTTTGAATAAGTCTAAAACACACAGTTTACATAACAGTAAAAGATCCTAACAGTCAAAAGTCGCAAGATTTCATAACAGTTTAATGTTTATTTAAAACTGTCTCGTGATGTGATGCAAAATAGATTAGAAATCTTAAAATACTTCATTCTTTAATTATATGAATATGGCCAAATTAGTATTTATAATTTCTTTTAATAATTTCATCATCATTAAAACCTATTTACAATCATAGATACTTATGTATATAAGTGATCACTTATTAAATTCCAGGTAGTTTTGGGGAATAATCTCCGTTGCCAGAGACCGTGTAATATTTTTAAAACATTACCGTCTTCCCAGTTTAAAAGATATCGTGACTAGTGAAGTTAGTAGGGTAAAGCGATATCTTACGTCTCATAGATATGTGCACGATGTTGTGCAATATACCATCATCCTAACTAGCACCGCGATATCGTAAATAGGTGTCTGTCTCACTTACCATTAGGGAAAGGATCTGCACGCCTAGGCGCTTTTTTACAGTAATATTTATAGCATGAATAATGTCTTCGATAATTATTTTAAATCAAAATAGTAAATAGTGGCTCGTGGCCTCCAGCGAAAATTTTTGATCAATCGTTATCTATTTACTTACAAATCAATTATGAGAAAGCTCAATTTCTATTGGCATTCGTTAATTTTTATATTAACCGGGTATTTAAATATAATATTAATATTTACATAATCGATTGTATAAAAGTTATTATATACATACGCGGTAAATTCGAAACAAATGAAATTTTTATTTACAATAACTCGATTTTAATTCGTATTAAAACCGAGACCACCGTTGCGTAGAAACAAGTAAAATTTTGCTCGCGGCTTAAGTTACATACGCGGAAGTAGAAATCAATAATAAATGGTGATTTTTAAAAAAGTTTTATTTGTAAACACGAGTCAGAAAAATACCAGTAAAAATAATGTGTTAATGTCACCGCTGAAACGAAATTGTACATTAACAGAAAATCATAACTGTAGTAACGGTTTTTAATATCAAAATTTGTTACAACTGTTTTCTATTTTCATATAGGTGTAAACACCAAAATTATAACAGAAAACAAATTAAAAAAAATTGTGTATTTTGTCGGTATATTCTGTGTAATCTCCGAAACGACCAGGTAAATTTCCGTGACAGTCAACTAAATATTTCTTTACAAAAGTTGGTATTTACTTAACATCGATTAACTGATACGCAGAGATAATATAGTGAAAAAAATAATACAAAATGGACTATTCACGATTACATATGCATTTAAATGTACACCAACGTTTGTTTATGTCTTTATTTAAACTGGGTGTTTTTTGAGGATATAAATGACATCATCATTTTACCTACAAAAATTGATATTGAAACATGAAAAAATAAAAAAGATTTATTGGAAAATGCAGAAGTATTTTAAGGAGTTACTTTCTTTGTCGCTCCGATTTCTAATTAAACACATCGAAAGTGATACACTCATGTTCAAAAACGATCAAAAGACAACCTTAATATTTCCAAAGACAAAGTGTATGTGCGGAAAACCACGGATCGAAAGCAACTGACAACAGTTTGCCTCCTGTTTCCCGTTCCGGTTGCAACTGCATTTTTCGCGCTCCGCACGTGTGCTTTACAAACCAAAAAAAATTTCTATCCGATATATTGATAAAAATTAATATTATTATAGTCATTTCTTATTTCCTGCTACAACGCAATTTTAACTATGACAGGATAGAGTAAAAAATACAATATTATTCATTGAAAATGTACCGTTCTCCCTCATACTACGTTTATGCAGTAAAAAATTCTGTTATCTAATGTATATGCCGCGGATATAAAATAATATTTTTAAACCATATTTTGTATTATATTATAGTTTATTTTATATACCTTTGAGGTTACATAAAAATGTTCATATATCACAATATCAATAATCAATGAAGAATATACAATTTGTGCATTTTATTCAATATGTAACACCAAAATAAAATTTTATTTGTGAAATTATTACAATTAAGTATATATTTATAGATATAGATAGATTCGTATTTAAAACATATCTTTTCATATATAATAATACACAAGAAAATATCTAATAAAATTTAATAAAACATACCACTGCTTGCCCTTCTGTAGTTTTCAAAATAATGTTCGTTAAATAAAAAACCGACACACATGACCATAAAAAACGTGCCATTTTAATTTAGACTTAAACGTTTGTTATATCACTATAAATCTGCGTAATTAAATAAAAGTTCGTAACTCGTAGGCAGATATCTCCGGTAGTCTGCCTTCGTGCGAAGACACGCCGAGATTGCGTATCAAACACCGAGTGCAACGTTAAAGTAAGGACCAGCTTGACAGCCTTGGAACCCAAGGCGCTATGACTCACATACCTGTATTGCTTTAAAACAAAAAAAATATATAACAATTAGCAATCGATTTACGGTCGCTACCATACGCGTTTATTATCTAAATGTTTGTTTCGTCACTTAACTAAAACTAATATAAATAAATAAAATGGAATTCTTTTAAAGTAAATATATTTAATTTTTCTTATAACTTTTACATCAAAATTATAAAATATACTACTTTACTAATATACATTAAACAAAAACACGTTTTTATTTTATTTACTAAATTCCATTGAATTTGTTATACTCATGTACTCATGTATTTTATGAAATTTATAAATATATGTGAAATGTACAAGATATTTTCATGACAATATAATGAACTAATTACTCTAGTACCTAATATTTTTAGGTTACCAATAGAGAGCAAAGCCAATACATGCTCATTGTGATCATAATATTACAATGCACTACATAGTGTTTTTCTGATTTTTAAGATGTAAAATTTTGTTCCTATAATAATTTCACTATTTAGAACAAAATACAGGTTTTAAACAACCTTTATGCTATTATCTGTAGTATTTTTTTTTTAATTTACAATTTTATTTAGAGATAGCAAATTTATGTTTAATGGCAATATTTATTTATTTGAATCTTGGGTTTCCTTCGGTCAGCTTTACACCTGCATTTTATACAGGTGTATGATCTGTAGTATTGGAAAATATTAAAAAATTACAGAGATATTCTCTAATTTATATTATGATATAACTTATTTAATTAACTGCACTATTAGAAGATTAGAACGTACACGAGTAGTACAAGTGCCGGTTTCTACTATAATAGCAAATACACTTATTCAAATAGCATTCCCGTGGCGAACCTCTGAGAACAAACTTGTTAGTTGTTTAATATTCATATTTTTTTATCGCATATAATCTAATTACATTATGAAAAACAATAATTAAACATTTATTATAATAAATAACTATTACATGCACAATTTTTTTTCTTTCATAGGAGTAACGACTAGTTTAATCCTATAGGCGTCATAAAAACTACCATCAAGCAAAAGTCTTACTCGTTTCGTTGTTTAAAATAATTATATATCATCATGTAGAATAGCTAGAAGTCCTAGCTCGACTTTATATCAGCATAAATAGGTAAAATTTAACATGAAACATGAGGATAATCATGATTTGTACATCCCGCCAAAATGTGGAAAAACGAGGAAAACCATTGCCGTACCTAAATTGCTAAACAAGCAAAACTTAAAATCTATACAAATACACAAATATTTAATATTTTGATTGAATATTTAAATGATGCCTATTTCAATTTTTATATTTACTTCATTAATGCTTAAGATTATTTCATTGTTTGCTCACCTAAAATAAAATTGTTGAAATATGTAAGCAAACTTTAAAATATTGATATCACAAGAAAAATAATGCTGTAGGAAAATTATCCATAGTTTTTATTTTTATAAGTAATGGTTATGAAAATAGAGATTTAAACTTCATCATCCAATAGACGTCCACTGATGAACATAGACTTCCCCCAATAGTGGTAAATTTGGCTTCTACCATGGAGGTCCAATGCGAGTAAAAGGGGAACAGAGCCTCGTTTGTTGATTAGCAGGGTGCATCACGAGCAGGCGAGGTTGTCTAAGATCCTGTGAAGTGTTAGTTTTGTTTACAATTTGTTTGCAACTATGTTTAATCCAATAATAACTGCATAAAAATACGTTGTGGCGTCTAACAATATTTCCTTTTGAAATTCTTAAGTATTACTTTAAAAACAGAATTTGTCAGCCCATTGAAATTATTATCGATTCAGAGATTGCGATCTTCAGTCTCATTTTATTCTATTATTAACATATATCTTAAGTTTTAGAACGGACTACTGTGAATTAGACATTTTTAAATACAACAAAGAAGCATATCGTTCGAAAAGCAGATATATTGTTTTAAAAGTGTACATTTCGAATTTAACTCATTTAAATTTTTCCTATTTTATGATTATGGGTAAAGCTCTTCGGATGCTACACAGGTGCACCGGGATTCTAAGGATTATATAATTTTGATTTTTATCGATAGATTTGGTTCACTGTTACTTTTTTATACTACATATGTAAAAAAATTATATTTTAATCACATCGGTCTAAATGGACAAGTAAAAATTTTAATTATCCAAATAGTAAACAATATTTGGTCATTTATTACGTAGAATAAAAACGAATGAATATAAATTTAATTATGTTTTGAAATATTACATTATGTTTAAAATTTTCTTGTTGAATATTTTATTAAACATTAAAAACGAATAGATTTGGAAAATTCGCGAAATCCATACATAATTGTTCCTTAGGTATTACTGTTATTGAATTTATAGACATCGTCTAGACCAGAGTTCCCCAAACTTTTTGTGTCGTAGACCCCTTGCAATGTTTTTCCGTGTTGGGTAGACCCCCTACTTACCTGATATTAAATTCCTGTAAATTTCTAACTGTAGTGAAGTTTACTGTTAAAAACTTAAAGTAAAAACACATGTTAATTTATACATTTATTAATTGAATTTAAATTAAAACTACTGAAAATAAAATTTTGTATCTGTTATGTTAAATATACGTAACATTAAATAAACATAAAATAACATAAGCAATAAGTCAATATTTTTAGTGAGAAGGATGTGTTTAGATCCACTATCGTGGATTTTCATTTCATGGGCCAGACCCCTTGCAGGTTGTCATAGACCTAGGGGTCGATATAGACCACTTTGGGAATCACTGGTCTAGACCTTTGATTTTATACTGTCTAGATAGAGCGAGGCTTCAATCACTCCAACAAAATCAGGCCAACTTTTGCAGACTCGTATGCCTGACCGCTGTGTCTTACACTCGCGTCCTGTGATTCTATTTGTCTTTGTGTGCGTATATAGGGATGCCAGCTAAAGACATATTTCATATTTTATGCGAAAATTAGCCATGTTAAAGTTTAGTTGTGAAAGTTTTTAGAAAGTAAAATCTATATATAATAATAATTCATAATTCATTTATACAGGGCGTCCTACGGCTTTGCCACATGGGAGGAAAGTACTTTTAGTATTGTATATAGGAAATTTTGCAGAATAAAGACTTCATTTTATTTTTGAAAACAAATAGAACTGCCATACAAAGACTAAAAAAAAATGAGTTTGTGCCGGGAATCGAACCCGGAAAATGCAATTAAAAAAACTTTATATATATTATTATATCAGTAGAAAGAATAAATCAAAAAGATTATTTTTACTTAATAACATATCTTCAGAAGGAGAGATAAAAGGTAGAAAGATAAAAGGAAGACCTATAGCTACCTATAGCTGTTTACTAGTCTCGCTAAAACTCGAGAACGGTTGGGCCGATTTAATTGATTTTAGTTTAGAACTGGTTGCCGTAGTACAGAATATGGTGCTAATTTGCGAAACAAAGTAATATTTCCTCGTATAATAATAAATGTTTAAATTAACTCATAGAAAAATTATCATAACATTTTGTTTAGTTGATATACTTGACTCACTCTTCGCCGTTTTTTAATATTTCATTTAAGGTTCATCATACTAAATAATATTCGTGAGTATAGTTACCATGGTGAACTAAGTACTTCATTAGGTGTTCTCAAAGGGAATTTTGTATTACAAAACTGCTAATACGGACAAAAATGTCAAGATGGCGTTGAATTAATTGGACTTATTTTATTGATTGTGTTTTAAGAAATACTATGAATTTTCATTTACTTACAGGTACAGGTAGGTTCTTTACTGGTTGTGTTTATACGTCCTTTGTAACTCCTACACACTTTTATAACGCACCTCGTTTTTTAGGCACAATTGAATTACGTGTTACCGTGTTACCTGACTGTGTGATTTAACAGCACAATGCGCACTAAGGAGCCCGAAACTACTTATAGGCTAATTGTTAGTTGATATTATTTTCGACATTCTTATGACATTAAAACGCTGTCTATAGCGTATATAATCAAGGTCTAGGGCATGAATGAACCTCAACATTACTTTGTATTAAATAGACACAGTCGAACTTTTAAAACTCGTCCAGGGCATCCTGTTAAAAGGATTTAAAATATCAGTACTAGAAACTAAGTATTAAAATAATTAAAAGTAATTTCTAGTAAATACATAATTAAACTTTATAACCTTAACTACTACTGTTTATACTTTTATTTTATTTCTTTTTTGCAAATGACATTCTGTATTTAAAAGTAAAGAATGGTTGTACAAGGAGTTTATACGCAGAATAAAATGTGCCGTTACATAACTAAACCTTAAAATGTATATTGGCAATTGTAATTTTTTTAACAGTACACATAACTTGCTATGTGAACAGCGAAGTAAAACGTATGAGCGTAGAAATAATAAGGCATTAAAAAACAGTAAAATATTACATACTTAAAGGTTTTTGCATTAGGTGCCTACTGCGCGTACTTCAAAGCAAATATACCAGATATTAAACCTATTTGCACAAATACTTCCCTAGTGTCAACTAAAACTAGTACTGACAGTTTACAAGCAACCGCTGCAAAGCCGTTGTTAAACAATAATCATCTGTCTACTTAACTAAAACATTGTTATATCAAAACCAAACATAAAAGTGTATCCTAATAAGTATTCACAACGTCTTTTAAAATGGAAGATGAATTTTCTGATTTTAAGGTAAGGTAAGGTAAAACATTGAACAAGTGAAAAGCATATCAAATAATAAAAAGAAAGCATAACGATAACATTTTATATACAAAATATTACAGGTGCCACCGATTTTCGAGGATCTAAAAGATCGTGTAAAGGAATATTTATTAAATCCTGAACAGCTATCAATACATAAATGGGAAAAGTCTCAATCTCATTGGCACAGAAAAACTGATATTGATTCTCTTATTAAGTTTGATGAGGAAGATACAAGTCTTGATACTACACTTGAAGTAAGTAAAGTTAAACACTAAATATGGGCGGTAAAAAAACATTTTATGTGTGGTTATTCCACAAACCTATTATTTTATAGGGTTTTTTAATTCATTTATTCTAAAAATCTATAACCGTAACAGAGTTAATTAGTCTAAATTTATTTAAAAAAAATGTTAAAATAGCCTAATTTAGTTAGTTATAATAATGACAAAAAAGTTTCATTTATTAAATAATAGAAAAATGTACCTTTCATATGCAAGTGTCCATTTGTAGGTTATTAGAGATCCACTAAGCGGTGAAATTATTGGTATTGAAGAAGTAAGCATACCTGTTGAAGATGATGATGATACTTTGTCAATGGCTAGAGCACCTTTGCCACCCAGCCTCGCTACGAGAGGCACCACTACACAAAACCCATTCTTACCAGCTGGCTTTGAAGAAGAGTTACAAAAAATGTTAGATGAGGCAACAAAATTTGATGAAATAAACATCAATTTAGAAGATGATGAACCAGGAAAATTTTTAGGCGAAGGTATTAACATTTTATTTTTAAACAATAACAGGTGTTTATAAAGTTTTTTTTTTTTTTTCGGGTGATGTCGATGCTTTCGGCCACCATTATGGCCGTGAAAGCTTCATCGGACCCTGC
>DWLS01000506.1:0-29724 GCA_018246255.1 Pachliopta kotzebuea | reverse complement strand
TATTAAGAAACTCTTTAATCACTTTTGTAAAATAATCACTTTACAAAAATAGATTTATAAATACTTAATATTTAAAATACTAAATATTTTTTAAAATAATGATTTTTTATTGGTAACAAAAATAGACCTTTGTCTACTTGTTATATTTAATCTTTTTAATTTATATTCTGTAACGCTCCTTTTGTCATACTACCGCAACAGCCACATGTCACAATTTAGATTTTTGTGATTTTTGTACATTTATTCATTTAAATAATCTTTAAAATGGTAAAAATTAGTCATGCGACTTCATGTTACTTTAATTATTTGTGATAAAGCACATTTAGACACGAAAATAATCAATATTGATTTATTTTCTTAAACAATGTTAATATATTCAAACCCTGTATTTCAGAAACCTCTTATGTTACAAGGGCATGAACGTGCCATTACACAAATCAAGTATAACCGTGAAGGTGATTTACTGTTTTCTGCTGCAAAAGATGCCAAACCCAATGTGTGGTGGTCTCTGAATGGTGAACGTTTGGGCACATTTAACGGACATGGAGGTGTCGTATGGTGTCTTGATGTCGACTGGCAGACCATTAACCTTATTACTGGTGGCGGTGATAGTTCCTGCAGGTGTTATATAGCCCATTCATAAAAAAAAACCTATAAAAAATTCACCATTAGCATAAAAAACTATAGCATACTGTTTTATGATGGAGCTTTTTAATTTTTTTTCCTAAGAGTATTTTCATTCTGATATTGGTTATTTTTTAATTTTTCTATGTTTTGGACAGGATATTAATGATAAAGAAGTAACTTTTAATTAGATTTGTAGCACCAAAAAGAAACATATTAATCGATTATTTTTAAACAGATTGTGGGACCTAGAAACTGGTAAAAACATTGCAACAATAAAAACAAACTCATCAGTAAGGACATGCAACTTTAGCTTTAGTGCATATCAAGCTGCTTACACTACTGATAAAGCTATGGGCCATCCTTGTGAGGTACTTTTTGTTTTGAATATTACTTTATACTATTTTTTAAAATAATTGTATATGTATTTGCATTTTATCTATAATATTCTGCATTTGTAAAGGTTATGGAAAAATATCTTGTGGCGAAGTAGTGTTTTTCAAATTTTTTTAGTGCCTGTTAGAGACATTTATATACCTTTTTTTAATAGAACATCAAAATGTTCTCTTGTTTTTAAATTATAACGTTTTGGCATCTTAAATTATACAAACTTCAACAAATAACAAAACAGAAAAAAGAATCCATATTAATAGTATTTTTAAAACAGTGTGGTGTGGAATGTATTCAATCTATTTATTATTTTTAGGTTTTCGTTATTGATACAAGAACTGTAGATGATTCCATCTCTAACCAATCACCAATTTTAAAGTGGGAAGTCACAGACTCCAAGGTTACATCTATGGTTTGGGGAACTTTAGATGAGACCATTATTACTGGCCATGAAGCTGGTGACCTCATTCAGTGGGATCTCCGAGTAAGTATAGTCATTAAAAACCAAAAAATCTTTGTATACATGTGCTTGAATACAGGGATTAGAATGTTTATATAATACTTAGGTAGTAAAACCAGTATTTGTTGTTAATAATTGAAGCAACAGTCAGTTTATTAGTAAAAAGAAAGTGTTTTTATTAATATTTCACTAGAAAAATACCTTAAAACTTTTTTAAAAAAATGTATAATCTCATTTTATTATCAAAATCTATTAGTTTTTAATTAAAATCTTTCCCTTTATGCCTATTATTCAAGATCTTTATAATGTGAAATTAATTTACATCCTTGTTTAATTCATTCTGTAGAAACTTACTTTATACTTTAGTTACAAAACAAGCAAAATTTTCATTGACTTTTAAGCAATGCCAATGAAACCTTTTTATGATGATGCTTCATATTTTAGCAAATTAATAGACTAGGTTCAAATATTTCATAAGTTGTAAATATTATTTGCAGACTGGCAAAAAAGTACATTCAATCAAGGAACATACCCATCAAATCAATGATATGCAGCTTTCCCGAGATGGCACCATGTTTATCACTGCCTCCAAGGATCAAACAGCCAAGCTATTTGACACCAGCTCTTTGGAGCTTCTTAAAGAATACAAAACCGAGCGTCCAGTGAACTCTGCTGCCTTAAGCCCTATCCTTGACCATGTAGTGCTCGGTGGTGGACAGGATGCTATGGAAGTGACTACAACGTCAACGAGGCATGGCAAGTTTGATGCCCGTTTCTTCCATTTAGTATTTGAAGAGGAATTTGGTCGTGTCAAAGGTCACTTTGGTCCTATTAACAGTTTAGCATTTCACCCCGATGGAAAAAGTTATGCGTCAGGAGGTGAAGATGGTTATGTTCGAGTACAGAGTTTTGATCAATCTTACTTTGATTATACTTTTGATTATAACAGAGATTAAATAATAAGAAAAACTGAATACACAGTGTAATTTGTATTGACATAAAATCTGTCACTTATATTATGCATTTTTCATTTTTCCCTCCTTTGTGTCCTATAAACAAAACTACTATAAAGTACATTAATTTTATCGCTGTTTCTGCTTCAAAGGTGCTGTACTACTAAGATTTACATTGTATCTGAAGGCGTCAAGCACATGTATTACAATGTATATTGTATATTAACTGGTAGTAAAACTGTATCCTGGAGATCTAGATAGGTACTGCCGCTGCTCCTATTTCTGCCACATGACAGTAGTGTACAAATGTTACTGTATACCATATTGAAGAGTGCTGTATGCTAATGAAATTACTGGGGTAGAGACTTTTTTTTTTATTTTGATATGCTCTTTTATTCCTCGGACTATAGTCGGAGACCTTGTTTGCTTATCAAATACTTGTTGGTTTTTATAATTTTTATCTACTAATAGCAAAAGCTGATAAATAAGATACCTGCTAATTATTTTTGTTTCTTTTACCAGCATCCTGTGTAATATTTTCCATAAATTTTTAAAGTACTTCTTTATTATGCGACATTATTATTTCGCTTAGATTTTCTTTACTTATATTCTTGTCCATTCTCATCTCTGGGGTAGAGACTTGACTTCTTACCTCTCTGTGGCATTGTTTACACAGTCATAATCAGCGACATTGTATGGGCAAGCGTATCACTTACCATCAGGTGAACACCTTGTACAAAAAAATAAATAAAACATCACCATAACTAGTCATATTATGGACGGGCGTGTCACCAGTGGGTGAATGTTCTGCTCATCTCAGGGCCTTAAGAGAAAATGATGCTTAATGAAAAATCAAAACTTTCTAGAACTTATTGTACATTATAAAGGAGAAATAAAAAGGTATTATTAAAAAAAAAAACATTTAAATATTCAACAATTTATTGTACAAAATTTTCTTATTTAAGAAGAGTAATTTACATATGTGATTTATCTATGTTGCTTATATATAACTTACAAAAAGTATGGTGTTGTGTTTTGCGGAGGCACCTCTCTTTCACTATCGGGCACTGCTTGGAAAATTTTTGCATTTCTGTCATTTACACTTAAAAACTCCATTATGGAAGCAACATTGCCACAACGATAGCAATAATTTGGAGCAGACCAAATTGTGACCAGCCTTTTGTCAAACATATATTTATAACCTTAAATAAAAAGTAGAAATTATAAAGACAATGTCATACAATTGAGAGTACATAAACATAAAACTTACTCTTGCTATACAATTAACTCTAAATAAAAATTTATGTTTACTAACCATCATTTACAAGTTGATGAGCACGGCATATTAAATTTAGATTATTGTAGTTCATAAATAGTTCTGTTACACTGCTACCAAACAACCAGCCAGCTCCTCTTGGACTCAATGCCCTGTAATAAAAAAAATTAAGGCATACAATACTGTAAATTTTTTTTTAATGCTAATTGAAATTTGAAGTTAATTCTTCATAAGAAGATATCTCTCTATATCATAGATATAATAACATCTCTAAGGTAATCCATATTGTAATAAGTATTTTTTTTAACGCGGTGGAATCCTTTTACTGACGTTCCGCCGGTGCCCTGGGTGTGTAAGACTCGGCCTGGGCAGCCCCTACCCACTAAACCTACCACGAAAGTCATCAGCCGTTATGAATGGGATGCCCCGGATCTGTCAGCGACAGGGCACCCCAACGACCGGTCGGTGCCGGCAGAGACCGGATTTCTCCTTCTAAAAGAGGACTTTTCCGGCTATTAGAGAAGTCCCGACGACGCCGAAGCGTTGGCGGGGCCAGGTGCCCAACCTGCCCCGCTTCGGGTTACGGGGGCAGCAAAAGGAGGCGTTGATACCGCCTGCTGCGCACCCCAACTCGCCGCCTGCGGAGGGAAGGAGCCCCTGGGCTATCCTCCCTAGGCCCCCCACGTCGGCCTCCTTCTGGGACATGACTGTCTCGCAGCAGGAGGTCACATATTGTAATTAGTATACACAATTGTTACTTTAAGAAAATGATTTTTTTTGTTTTTTAAATTGGTATATTTTAGTCTAATGATCCAATATCCAGATATTTTAAAAATAATAAACAGATGCTTACCACATTTCTATATCTGCAGGGTCTGACCAAAGTAAATCACAGAATGCTCCTTTATGTGGAATTTGTTGGTTTCTATCTATGCATCGAATTTGATCCAACATTGATATTTCTGGAGACAGACCTCCATGAACACATAATACAGTTTCATCTATTAACTGAAAATGTAACATGTAAATAAAAAATTATATCCAGAAAAAACATTAAAAAAAATAAATCTTGTTATTTCTATTAATATAATGGTGCATAGACAAGGACTGTCTACAGGGGAAAGAAATATATCCCCAGAGGCTGTTTTGGTAGGTCCACAGCTCCTAAAGCAGCTGACAAACAGTAATGTATTATTGAAGTGCTTTTTAGGATAGTGAAATTGAGGTAATGAGATTTAACACCTAATTTCTCATTTCAATGAACACAATGTGGTGCTATATACCATCTTGACTAGCACAAAGTTAGAGCTGGGATAGCCTAGTGGTTTGAACGCCTGACTTCCATATTGTGGATACCAGTTTCGTATCTGGCCTGCACCAATGAAGTTAGTTTAATATAACTAGTATCATGTGCTTGAATCCATGTATTAAATTGGGTCACTATAAACATTAAAAAAAAACTAGCATAAAGTAAGCATATCACTTGTCATCATGTGAACACCTTGCTTGTCTCATTACCTCATTATATAAGATAAAGGAAAATTAACACTTCCCCCATCAGATCTCATTACTTTACGACACATTTGCTAATCCCTCTATTTACACCAGATAGTGCCGGGAACTTGGTAACAGAGGTAAGATGCATCCATGTGGATAGTAGCAAAAGTCGTCCTTATTTGTAATTTTAAAGGAAAGTAATATAAAATACTTATGTTATACATACTGCAGCTACAGTAAGGAGATCAAATACTCTACAACAATCTTTCCATGCATTTGCATTGCCATACTTATTAAGACATTCATCATAAAATCCATATACTTTTGTTATTTGACATGTTTCATGGTTACCTCTAAGAAGAACTATTCTGTAACAAAGTTATAAGAGTTCACAAAAACTGTAATTGAAAAGAAATAACTAAAACAAGTACAAATGTATAAATATGCAAATAAACTGTAACACAATCATTTATCTTCATATTTTTAAGCTAAAAGAATAGACACTATATTTATGTTTAATATATAATGTGTAATAATTTACACATTATACATCAAACATAAAGATAAAATACACATACACACAACCCCTCATTGGAATATGTTTTAAGGTTCACATAATTTTCATGAACATTGCCCTATTCAATTTGCATGTTGTACTCATATATGTTATTGACATTATGCAAATTAAAGTGTTTAACTATGAAAGCACTTCTGAAGTCCACAAGTTAAAAGAAACCTGTAAGAATTTTATAACTATTTCATTATAATACCTGTCAGGATATCTTGCTTTTAATGCCATTAGCAGTGTTAGTGTTTCCAAACTGTAATAACCACGGTCAACATAATCTCCCATAAAAATATATTGTGTTTGTGGAACTTGACCTCCAATGTGAAATAATTCTTCTAGGTCATAAAACTGCAAATTTGATAAATTAAAGAGTTTTTACACATGACTGTAGCCAATTTGTAAGTAACACTAAATAAGTAAACAAAAAGCAAGAAAATGAATAAACTTGAATTAAATCTTTTTAACCAATTTTTGACCAGGTATGACAAATTCAAAGTTTTCATAAAATTGAATATATACCTGACCATGTATGTCCCCACATACTGTAACAGGCGTCTGCACCGGTTGTACGTTTGGTTCTTCAAATAACAAATCACAGACGATATTACACAATTCTCTTAAATCATCTTCTGGAAGATATTTACACTTTTTCGCTATTTCTATCCACTTATCCACGTCACCCATTTTTGTAATTTATAATAGTAAATTCAACTTTACACCCGCAAGCTCCGCTACAATGACAAGACTTGGTTTAGACAGTTAGCCCCTTACCTACCTGACAACTTTAACGTTTTTTTTGTTCATTCGTTTTTTCGGAACATGCCAAAGTTCCAAGACCATGCTGCCTCGTCTTAGGAGTAACTAATTTAATTTTAATTTTTCTATACTAACTAATACTAACACAGATTTAAAAAATTGGGGAACGTGAATCTATCGAAGAAGATCAACTAGGACTAATTTATAGTAAGAATTATAGAATTTATTTATAAAGTTTACATTATAAAACAGAGAGATAGCAAAGAAAGTATAAACTGGTAAATACGCCGGAAATTATATTGCAGAGTTCAAAAAGTTATTACAAAAGATATGCTTTATAATTTAAAGATTAAAGTATATTTGAACAGAGCGAAGAAAATAAGGAGAGGGAATTACCGTTAACAGGTCTCTGTTGTCGGATATCGTTTAAGTTGGTACAGCTCCTGTGGTAGCCAACAAACATTACTGTGATCCAATTTGTAGGATGCTACAAGACCTATCATCTTATTCATATCCCAACCAGCGCCATGTGGTGATATGGGCAAGCACATTACTTACTATCAGCTTAAAGTCTCGGCGCAATATCGATTAAAAAAGTTGAATAGTAATATAAATGAAGATGAAGGGAGAGCTTGAGGAAGAGAGAAAATTTTTGGGTTTTTGTAGGTCTTATTCCCAATAATTTATTTATCACAAAAAATAAGTAGTATTCAGGTAAGCAATTCTTAATAAAAATAATATCAATCCTTATTACTTAACAAGATTGTAAAATATTTTCTCAAATAATTTATTATTGAGGTATAATGCTGTAATACTTCCAACATTTTATATTGTAAATTATAATTCCAATCCCGAAAAACAAAATAATTTGTGATACTTGGTTATGATGAAATGACTTTGATGAAAGAAATGTAAGTTCTGATACCCCTATAATTTTGTACGGAGTCCGACAGTTGTTGAGTTGCCATTGCATATATTGTTTTTTTTAAAGCATTTACCTTATGTGAATGCCAGCTAACGCCCGTTAAATTATTTAAAAATATAACAAGTCAACTTTTCAGAATCAACAGTGTGCTTGAGTGGGTTGAGTAAGGAAAATACCTGATACCTCAGTAATTAATGCCGTCTTTTGATATCACTATAATTTCAGCGTTTACCATAGATTTTTTATGTATTATTTGGTTTATTACGGATAATAAACCATTAGGACTGATTATTGGTACTATAATAAGAAACAAAAACGACAAATTCGAGGCAAAATTATTGAAAATTTATTTAATATGAAAACAAACATGCAAATACATATATTTTATTACATTATGTTGTTAACGGAGGTGCCTTGATATGCCGCTGTGAATTGGTTACAAAAATCTATTCCTAAACTAACAACATTTGAAGTTGTTGTGAAATTAAAAATAACGAAATTTACGAATGGGACGGATCATTTATTGTTAAACTGAATATTCAATAGAACTTTAAAAAAAACAATTGATGATGTAATATAACATTATTTGTGATTAAATTGCTTTATAATTATTAAATACATTTTCCTATTTTGGGAAAATTAAAGTTTTCTTTTAATTGCAATTTATTAGAATTTAAAAGAAAACTTTGTTTTAGCTATAACACTTCTTATCATGTAGTTGCCAAGGCATCGTTACATCACAGAACGCTATTTTCAAGCAAAGCAATAATATTGCATACTCATTGTTACATTGCTTTTTACCCAACAAAATTTGTTAAATAAACACGAACAGTTATATTTACGACACAAAATTGTATTTTTAATAGTACAAAACAAAAACATTTAACGTACACCAATAAATCCTTAAAATTAAATCGAATTTACGACATAAAAAAAAAGAATAATACTAAGGAGTTATAACAATTTCAAATTACTACTTTTGACAATTTTCAACATTATTGACATATTCATTCAAAAAATTCTTAAACCCGAGAGAGTACCAAGTGATCACAGATTCTGAGAAGTCCGTTCATATTAGTACAAAAGTAACCAACACGTTGAAACGGATTGTCTTACAACTACGCCATGAAAGCTGATACTTGCCCATCACCACGCAATAAATACATCATTATAACTACAATATATTTCAGTAAACAATGAAATTTATTACCGACTGAACGAAATGATGAAAATAACTATGAGCATGTATCAGTTTCCAATTGAACTACATTAAGAGCGATATGCTATTAGTAATGCTAATGAAATAATATTAACGTTCGCTAGCCAGTACTTTGGGAACAATATTAAAAATGCATTATAAGACTTTGGCAAATAGGAAAGATCTCTTATTACTTATTATACACAACCACGCGTGAAACCACAGTTCCGATATATTCAAAATTTCCAAATTTTTTTTTACGTCGACAACTAAAAAAAAATCTATAAAGTACTGGCCTGGCATTCAAACAGGTTAACCACGCAGGATACATATGGTGAGTAAAGTTTGATGTTTTTATTCTTAAAACAAGTACTGCGTGTGGACCGCTTTGATGTGATGTTTTTTGAACACATTTTTTAATCAGCTTATGAGAGCGACAGCAGTCATACTTTTCATTAACGAAAACGACCCTGTAATACATGGTATTATATAACAACTAAGTATACCACAACAATTCAGGCCACATTCTAGTCTATGAATTTCGACAACGTTATCTAAAGTAATAGCTTTCTAAACTAAATAGACTAACAGTTTTTGTGATGTAAAATTTACAGTATTATTGATTATAATATATTTTTTTATCTTATTCATATACAGTTGAAAAAAACATCATCGGAATGGTAATTAATATTGACAACAAATAACAGTTTTTTAAACAGTATTAATGAATAGTCCGCTGCATATATTTCACATTATTCGGCACATATTAAGGCTTTTATTTTTTGAGCTAAATCAAATTAAACATTGTTAAATCATCGTTCGTACTTTATATAATTATTTTAAAATATATCATGAATCTTGTTCATCAATAAGATTTAATAAATGAAGCAAAAAATCATAGGAATTAAAAAAACAATAGGCATCATATTTCAATGTCAAAGCATAAAATACTATTTAAACTTATTATTTCTAATAATTCATAGCTTTAAGCTTAATGCAAATAATATTGTAACTTAACACTTATTTTCATCTTGTGTTACCGGCTGGTAAAAAAGAGATCTGAAGTTTTGGTTAGCCCTCATGTGTTTTAACGCAAATTAACAGCAAGCAGCATTTAGCTGGTCAGGGGCTTGTCTATTTTTTCATGTTGTTATCACACATATTAAAATGATTAAAAATTACTACTACTAATCTAAGAAGATAAAGCATTATCAAATAGTTTTGAGATATCTGCAGAGAAATATCATTCTTCATAAATTAAAAACTTGTGCCCTTTATTAAGAAGCAAAACGCGAAGGTAATTCGGATTTTCAGATGTCACCATATATCTCTGAATATAAAATCACCATATGGAGCTTCAGAACACATTTTGGTCAATTTAGTTACAAAAGAGAGAAACAATTTAATACTTGAGGTAAGGGAGGTTTTTTTTTGGATTTTTTGTTGAAGTGTGTACTACCATTATAAGACATAGAGTTATAGTGTATGCAATTTTTCAAAGAATTTCAATGAATTGATTGAAACCTTAAGGTCATGATCATCTTCCTCCATTCCTTCATCCAAGTAAAGAGACAGTTGTCTAATAGGCTGGTGGCAGAAATCATGGTTATTTACACTCATTGATGTTTAGATAATATAAAAATTCATATTCACTAATTTTAATATGAACTACAGAAGACATTACCTTAAATATCATGAAAAATACCAGTTACTGAGACTAACAAGTGAAGTACATAGCACGAAATATTACAATTGATATTTATTCATGCTATTTTAGATAATTTACACGTTATGCTTTAATTATGACTATTAATTCAATTTAATGTATGAAATTCTTTAAAACAAGTCCTTTTTATAACAGTGAACATAAAAGGTCCTTTAAATATCTCCTAATAACTCTATGCCTATTTATGGTGCACATAGCAGAGGTGTTGAATGATAATCAAAATAGTTTATTGTTCATTCAAACTGTCCAAGAACAAATGCATCCATAATCTTCGGGACATGTTCATCAATGCCAACAATGTCCAGGATGCCCTCATGGTTGCCTTCTGTTGTGCCTACACGTTGAGATGCAAGAGCCATCACAATCAGTCTAAAAAGAAAATTCTTTACTAAGTCTATGTGTACTGCACTTTTAAAACCAATATTTCAAAACACTTCAGTTATATCTAGAAAAAACTTTTAATTTCAAATTATAATGCAAAAGGAGCAATGCGGAATTTTTCCTAGTAATTTTTTATCTACTTTTTTCAATTTATAATGATATTAGTGACAGCGAGACTGCAGATGGTATTATTTGCTCACAATTCTCTGGCTTTCATGTATTGATAACCAGAACACAGCAATTGCTATACAAAGATGGAAGCTATCTAGACTCCACGGCATATGACCTTGGAAATAAAGAGACTGTTAACAAGAAAACGAAATATGTAAAATAAAATAACTTACTTAGCATTGCGGACATGTTTGTTCCTGTAGCGATACAGAGCACGAACTGGGCAGTGGTCGACTAGGCCCTTTTCAGGGTCGGGTGGCGACCCAAAACGGCCTCCAGGACCCCGGCCTCCACGATCTTTTAGATCCAGCTCCATGTAACGAGTGGTGCGGTCAACCATGTTGATGAATACGTCGTATTTTTGTTTATATTTATAAGCCCATTGAATTGGTGCATCTAATTGTACTCGACCGAGATTGGCTTTCTGCAAGAAACATTTTTTTTGATATCATACCATATATATTTATAATGATGAAAATTTGGGACCTTTTAAGAAAAAAGATAAACACTGTGCTCATAAACTTGAGACAAAACAGATACAAACCAAACAAAAACTTGTACATTAGTGGTATATTGTATATACAGTTTAGTTCATCCTATATTTTGTAATTGAAAGCATGAATGAGTTTTAAAATTATTTTTAACATACCCTCAGTATAAACTCTGCTTCGCTAATGCTGCTAAAATTAGCTTCGATTTCAACAAGTTCTACACCAGTCTCAGTGAATACAGCTAAAGTAACTTCCTTCTCTCGCTTAAGCAGTTGCAGTGCGAGAATGATAGCTGCAATGGTAAACTTTATTACAATACCTTGTAATCAAAAACAGTGTCATGATTTTTTTTTATTTATTACATAATTTGAACGTACTTTAAGTGTTATTATCATACAGAAGTTACTTATTTATTGCTTCCAATTTCATTCCTCATTATCATCTGATAGACATCATCTGCTGGACATAGGCCTCTTTGTATCGTTTTAAACAATATATATGCATCTATATATTCAAAAACTATAAATAAATTTTTCGCAATACCTGCGTGTCCAGGTGTAACATATCTGTTATAGAAGCACTCGGCATATAGGCGCTTCTTGCTCTCAGGCTTTTCAGAGCTAGCATCTCCTGCTCCTCCGGGCAACGCCTTGGCCTCAGTTTTCTTGTTTTTTCTAGGGAGTGAAAAGTTTTTGCAAAAATGGCGACCTGTAAATTCATAGAAAGATAATAAAGAATGAAGAAGAAAATAATAAATATAGCATTATAGGTTTATTTTATTAAACCAACTGTCACTTGACTGTGAAAACTACAAAAAAATATTAATATTTTTTTTTTCTATAAATGGATTCTCAAATAAATAATTATAAGTAATTTTTGGTATTATAAAAACATTAAATACTAATCTACCAGAGAATTGAAATAAATTAGATGTTCACCTAATGTTAAGTAATATGTCTATAAGAAAGTGGTGGTAGTAAGGATAACGAACGAGACAGTAAATCATATTTATAGCTTTGAAGCATATGTTAGATATCATCACAGCATAGAGGTATCATCACTATAGTAAATTGGTAAGGTATTGTTGAGGGGCACAAATAAGAACTGCTACAGTACCTGTCAAGATAGTCTCGGAATAATGAAATTCACATCAGTTACATTGGTTTTATTATACGTACCTTTGAACATATGGTGCCTCATGTCCATTGTTATCATATAGCGAACATTGGTTGGAGGAGAAAGAAGCCAGGTCTCATCAATGAGTTTGTGCAACGCGTTTATAATAGTTTTGTTAGGTGGATGATCAATACCTAAAATAAATTTAGTAAAAGTTTGATTTTCATATCAATGAGGTAAAAATAAAACCTTCCAAAAAATGTGAAGTAGTAGCAAATGTAGCATGAAATTTTTTTTAAATTATTTATTGTGTGCATCATATTTAAGTGCCTGGTTTTAAAACAGAAGTTTTCTTAACACATTTTTAAGTTGTTCATCAGGTATTTGAAACAAACTATATTTTATTCGATTTGGGGAATCTTTAGTTTTTTATTATTATAACAATATTCCGATAACATTAAATGTGAGCCAATCTTACCCCAGTGCTTAGTTTCTTTAGGATGTCTCTTCGTTACAGACCATTCCCAAAGACCAGTTTTGCTGTCGAATATCTGACGGGTACGGCGACGTGCCTGTTTCTCCAACGCCACTTTTGCTCTTTCATGTTTCAGTGGTCTAAAAGAAGTACATAAAACAGATATTATTGAATATTAGCAAGATCTTATTAATATTGGCCGAATCAATTTTGCATGTATTTCAAACATCAGAAATGGCCAAGCCGTCACTATTAGAATTTAGTACTAGAAAACACTTTGTAGAATAATGTTTTACATAATAGACTTTGGATATTTTTTATTGACTATAGGCTAACAGAGGTTATCTATTTAATATGACCTTAAGTGAAAATGAGGCCACTGAAAGATTTTCAAAATTATTGTATCAGCTTGTCAGGCATTTTCGAAAAAACCTTTAGTCCAATCAAACTTTACAACATGTGGCACTGGAATTAAAATGGAGACCTTCATATTAAAAGGCTAGCAAATGCTTAACCACTGCACTCTCAAAGCAGTTAAGCACATGCATGATATAAATTTTTTACCTATGATATATTTAGCAATAATAAAAAAAGACAACTCACCTTGTGCTCTTCTGATAATTGCACAGCGTAATATAAACGGCAATTGGAGTTACTTGTGACTTACTGATGATATTTTTATCACCAAGGAGAGAGATCAAAATAGCTGTAGTTGTTGAATCACTTGTGAGGAAGCCCATGTTATGTATGCGTTGGATATTATATAAAAGATTATCCAAGGTAAACTGAGGGATTATTGCATCCCAAACCTATAATAACAAATATATACTGTTAACATTAATTATATTGATTGGATTGATATACACTGTACATGTCTTGATTAATATATACTGTTCTGTTTATATGTACACTACCAAATGAGTCCTTCACCTTAACACAAAAAAAAATCTAGTATTTTCATTAGCCAAGGACCCTTTCATACTGGAACATGATTATTTTAAATTCATGAGTTTCCTTTGTAGTATTCTCTTAATGACATTTTTATGAAGTATCATCATAATCTTCAGGCCATAAACATCCACAGCCAGACATAGTCCACATATGAAATATAGGTAATACATTTAGTAACCAGTAAAATACCACATAAGAAATCGCTACATAAATATATAAGTAAATGATGCATTATCAAGAATATGTACAGCAATACCAACACAAATTATATGTATGAGCATATAAACAGTATCACTTATTAAAAATTAGGTAACTTTTTAAAAATGTTAATGTTACCTCTTGTGAAGTGAGCAGATGTCCAGGTACATGGTCAAGTGTAAAGGAATTTTGTTCTGCTATAACTCCTGCAGCAGCTTGATCCTCACAATGTCGTAAATCTTCAACCTTTTGGATGTAATTAAACACTTCTTGTGTGCCTTCTGCGTTCTCAAGCAACTGTTTAGCTTGTTTAAGTCCGAAAAGTACATATTTTATAACAGCATTGCGTGCTAAAAATTGAGATATGTAATAGTTTCAAAGAAAACAAGTTCAGAAAATTTTGTTAGAAAATAATGATTTAAATATACCATGATCATTTTCTGCAACTTTTATATGGCATTTGCGGAGTAGGGTTTTGTGTGAGCGGCCGTGCCGTGATCTTACTCTTGTTATCTCCTTTGCAAGTTCCATTGGGTCTTTCTTGAAATACCAATCTCTAACATTTTTACACCACCCTCGACCATTACCTATAATCATGTTTAGTATGGTAAATATAAAATAACAATACAATATTGCCATAACATATTAGGGTTAAATAAAATTAATATCTAGTAGTTTAAGGTTACAGGGTTAAGGTAAGTAATGATGGCGGTGTAATCATCACTAAACTAACAGGAGAAGAATATCTATTCCATCTAATGTACATATTCTGTATCTATTTTATGAGTCTAGAGGTTTATTATGTATAAGCCCTAAGATATTAAAGGCATATGCACCTGTGTGAAAAATTCTTGTAAACTTATTAAAAATCAACATTTCTTCAACAGAGTTGCATATCTCTGCAGCAGCCTTATATGTAGCTTCTTTTACCGCAGGAGAGCCAACCATTAGACACTTCGTCAAAGCAAATGCTATTGTTTCAAAACGAGTGTACCAACCATCTTTATAAGCCTGAAATAAAATTTTTAATATTTTACTTAATTACAGGAAATGTGCATTTTTTTTGTTATAAAATTAGGAATCAACCATTCTACCCCTCAAATTTAAACCCTCAACCTGCCTTTTAAAAAAAATAATATACTAAACAACATTACAATTGTATTTTTTTATTACAAATCAAAATTAAAAAGTACTGGTATGCATACACTGTTTTCGAGATTTTTATTTAGTTTTGCTTTTTATATGTGAAATATTAGTATCATAGTATAGATTATTTGAGTTGCTTATGATATCTGTTTAATTTATAAAAGTAATTTTTTATTCATTAGCCTGGATATATTGTGTACAAAAAACTTACCAAAGTACCAGATAAAATATTTATATTTGATTATAAAATAGTTTAGTTTTTAGTACTGAATCAGGGTATGTGAGAGCATAATACTTTGTGCTTTTAAATTTCTTTATATTGTGTCCTACTTTTCCGTAAGTACTATTATTGATTAAAAGAATATGGAAGAATTATTATGACCAAATTCTTTAAGAACAAACTTTATAAAATACCATGCAGCTAAAATACTGTGCCATTTCTTTAAAATATGTTTAATAACTGTCACTTATATTTATTTATTTAGGTAAATATTAACAAAAAAAGAAAATTAACTCTATTAAGTCTATGTACTCTACTAAGTAATGAATGATAACATACCTTCAGGATAATATTGACCACTTCAACATTGTTAGGCAAAACTTCAAATACTTCATTTACAGCTTGCAATTTATCACAGTTAAAATAGTTATGTGATGACCAACAACCTGGATAATATTTAGGAATTTCAAGTCCAAGGTGAAGAAATCTGGTTAGTCGGTGTTGGAGTTGGGGATCGAGTGATTCCATTATGTAGCTTTAGATTGATTCGTCTATGATTTAAAGATCACTAACGACATGAAAAACTTCATAAAATCGATTCGTTCAGTTTACACATTCGACGAAGGCATTCAACTGTGAAAAATAAGAGAACTAACTATTATGTCTTGACAATCATGCGAAACATGTGGTAAATAAATTGAGGATGTGGCCAGAAAAAAATAGACAATGGAGGCAGCCTCGATATGGAACTGTGAAGACATGAACAAATGCAATAACTGGATAACTTACATATATCCTTGTTAAATATTACGCTTGTAGAGATGTTAAAACTATCTATAAACTGGCAAAAATATCAAATAAAAAGTTTCAATTTGGCTAGCACTTACCGTGTTCGTTTTTAGCAAAACTTTTTGTTTGACGGGAAATAATAAAATATTGCCAGCCTTATGATCACAGGTTATATTTTTTATTAATTAATGTACATATTTTTAATCTAGTAAACTATGTGTTTAAATTTAGAAGTATTTTGTATAAAAAATGCCTATTTAAAATAATCGTGATTTGTTTGTTTGTCACATTTATAAGAACCAAATTGGTTTTATAAAATATAATATGTATAAAAGAACAGCATAATATTTTAATAATTTATAACTTTTTTGAAAGCCAATAACCTAAAAATCATAAATTAATTTTGAACAGTACAATTTAGAATTAAATTGGTAAGTTTTAAGATACGTTTCTTTCATCCTTACGAAAAATACAATATTCAATAATTTTTTGCCAAAAAGGGAACGTGACGACGTTCTAAGTTTACAATTTTATCTCTGGCAGCACTAAATAAAAGTCAATTTATAATATAAAACAAATAACTATTACATAAAGAAGAATATTATCAAGTATTAGAATTCATACATAGCATAATTTTTAACGAAGGGTAAGATCTAGGCATTTTTAATAATTACATAAAAAAGTTTTTATATCAGATTTTAAATTTTTTTTTTGATAAATCAATTGCACAAAACGTTTCAGTAAGGAATGTGAAGAGTATCATAGCATAGTGTTAAAAAAAAAAAATTACTGTATGAGTCTAAACTTGGAAGAAACAAACGAAACTCAGCAACTCATGCAAAATGAAGGAGAAGAGCAAAAAATATTGTCACAAACCGCGACATCACCAGTCACAAGTAATAAAATGTCCAGTGGAGCAGCAAGTCTCACATCACGAAATCAAGGACCAGGGCAATTACTTACTAGTACGGGCAATAACAGTGTAAACGAGTCTGCTAAATTATCGTACGTCAATGAACGCCGATTACACCGTGATAATGTACGATCTAACTGTAATAATAAACCTAAACATATTCCTAAAGAAGCACCTGACGTAAAACATATGGAAAAGGCATTATTAAAGTTACTTGATGATTTTCACACAGGAAAATTAAGTGCTTTTGGCTCTGGTTGCAGTATGGAGCAGATGATAAATATAAGAGATCAGCAGGAGCATTTAGCTAGATTACATTTTCGGTTATATGGTGATGCAGAAAAACCAACCGAAGATGGTTTTGATAATTCTGATTCCAAAGATAAAATGTCTCAATTGGTGCAAGCCTTAGAACAGCTCTCTGCTTCTATAGAACATTTACATTCTGATGGGAACATTAGTTGCAATTCAAATAATAACAATTAAATTTATTATTTTGGTGGTGCAGTGATCAAATAGTTGGGTTGCATTTGCTAAAGAATCAACTAACATTATCGTCTTTGAATTGTCCCAGTGGCACAATAGATAAATACTTGCCTAGTAATATAGAGATCTGTGATTCATTTTTGGGGTTCATGTTGTGAATTTGTATTTTGTTGTAAAGCCTTTTTGTTCTTGACTGGCTAACTACCATCTTCATATCATATATGTAATGCTGTAACAGCATTGCTGTATTCTGGTTGTCAACACATTAATTTATTTTTGAGCAGGAATATCATGGAAGTCGCTTCATTATCCATGAACTCATTAACATTAAATACAATGTGAAATTGAAAATTCAAATGTTAACCTACTGAAAATAAAGTAAAAACAAAATCCAGTGAATGACCTTGTTTATATAAATTATGTAAACAGGTGGTGTTTTGAATTTTTTAATTAAAGCAAATGTATTTTATGTAAATATATAATCATATAAGTCTATCATATACCAATAAATTATAATTTGTATTAATGTAAAATTTTCATTCATATATTTTAATTATCATACCTCCCTATTTGTGAAGCAGCTGATATGATTGATGTTTATATTATATTATAATCTTGCCCAAACATAAAGGTGCAGGAAAATAACTGCCTCCACAACACAGTGGTTAACTGCCTTGCGCCATGGAGGTCCCCAGTTTGATTCCAGGGTGACATGATAGGGTAAGAGCAATAGAAAGTTTATTGTGAACCCTCCTACTCAGCTATTTTCATATCATAAATCATGTAGTGTACCTACCTACACATTTCACAATGACTGGGTGAGACATGTTTTCTTTTATCCTAATGAAATTCTAAACAAAATTTTATTTTAACATTTGGAGTACTAGTGTTTTAATATTTTACTTATTCACTGTGTGCCGCGGTAATTGGAAATTATTAAAAATCGGAATTATTGAATAATAACATTAACGTGAAGTTCTCGGTTTTATTTTCGTTATTTTTATTTATCTATATTCATTTATTGCGTTAACTATTTCATAGACAAAAGCAAGAGAGATTTAAAGTCATTAATAAATCTCAATTTTCGAATACAAACGAAAACAATACCTCAACTTTTACTTTATTTAAAGTTAAATATTTGTTTGTGCGAACAGAACAGAATAACGCTTTGCTAGAATGTCACCGCTATTATTAAAATTTTTAGTCCAAAATATTTGTTTGCAACGTTTTTCTTATTATATTGAAGTATCTTTTTTATTTATTATATTTACAAAAAAGCTTTTCTATGTTTGAGATGTAACTAAACAAATTTTTGTTTTTCACCTAATAGTGAAATACGATAATCCTAACGTAAATTACATCTGAGTGTTTTTCTTTATTGGGTCCACGAGAACAAAAACATATAAATTACTAATAATATTGGCATAGACAAAATCAAGTATTTAGTGGTTTGAATAAGTAAATTTTTAGGCTTTCGATGGACTGTTTCTGTGAGCTGTTTTGTAACTAATATCCATAGCAACGTTGATTAACCAAATATGAAATCTAGATTATCACAGGTAGATCTAACTAGCTCATATGTAGGAGGTGAGTTGAAAGCTACCATGTATAATTTGATGTGTTCGCGATCTACAGACGATGCGTGATATACATAGTAATACCATATAAGATATGAGTAAATAAATAAACAATCCTAAATAAAAATTCTTTCATTTGAGTTTTTAATTGTTGTAATGTTAGAGACGGTTGCAGTCTCTATCCTTAAGGTTCGTTTTTGTTCAGAATCAAGCTGATCAATACGCTCATCAGCGTCGTGCAAAATGCAAGTGATGGTCACTTACCGCTTGTTCAACTGCTGAAAGTTTGACGACGGTAGCAAGTCGATATCCAGTGTGTTTTGGCTTATGTAAGCGAGGATTGTCGTAGCTAAGCGTAGCGGCTACGGTCAGTCGCACTTCACGTCGCAACCGGTGCGGGTGTGCGAAGCGGCGGAAACACGCACCCCGCCCAACACAACTCTTGCCCGAAATATTACGCTAATTTAAAAAAAAAAACTTTATCTATTTTTTCTTTAACAACACTAAATTCACATTAAAATAGTTTAAATAATTAAAGATAACGTATTTTATGTCAATTCGTCAGAAAGCTTTGTTTTTGTTTTCGAATATAAAAAGAGCTAAAACATTTTATTTGTAATTCAATTAAACTTATTAAATTTTAAAAATTACCAATTTTATTATTATTACAAAATTTGTAAAGTAGGTATTTCTTATAACTGTGTTCATTTACCACTGTAAACAAAGTTATGATAAAGTAAACAAGGTTTAATAAAAAGTAATTTTTTGCATGTTATATCACATACGACTTCATCTATTTGGGTTTCAAAAATTATAAATAATTATATTTGTATATACGTTCATAACATGCGTAACAGACAAAACTTGTTGCTCTATTCAAGTAGTGAGAGTAATATTCGTTTTAATTATCAGTTGCAGCCTTTGTAATGTTTCTCATTTTTCATATAGAAAACCTCAAAGTTGTTATTTTTTGACAGAGTACTGAAAGCTCTTTTATTTTGCTTTTTTTTGCGTTGTTTGTGTTTTTTATGTGCACCCATGATTTTCATGTAAATTTTTTCAAAAAAAAAAAATATATTCTTTTAATTTACAACAAATTATTATTTAACTTTTTCCTTGTAGCTGTAAATGAATAAAAGAAACTTATCTCAAAAGATAAGAAAGTTTCTTGTTTAAGACTACTGTGTTTGCATTTAAATAATAGTTTAATGATCGCTCTTATTCGACTAATTTTATAATATATTTTTAATAATAAAAGATACTCAAAATTTGACAGTAAACTTTTATAACACTTCTCATTAGCTTTACAAAGAATTTGGAACCCAGTACTTTTTTTTACTTCGTATTATACTGCTGGGTAAGAATAATGTAATAGTTCCGACTTTTTTGTGGCTTAAGTGAAATGGAGAGAAGACCAGAGGAAGGCAGAATTAGAGCAGCTGGGCCCCAGGAACCAGGTAAGATAATGACGAGAAATAGATTATTAGTTCCTATTTTCAACAAATTTAAAGAATCTTGAGATAAACTGTTAGTAAAAAGGATTTATTAAGTAATTTTGAACAAGACTTTACAACGGCTGAACTTTTGGATAGCATTTAATCGTTACCTGATAACTCTTTTATGAAAAAAATTATTATGTTAGGATCATGCGATTACATGATAGAAGGCCAATGTTTTTTAGTTTGTCGACAGTATTTTGTCAACAAAAACATCGATCAGATTTTTTAACTTACGATGTGCCAAGATTTGATTTAACTTTCACTTAGTGATAATTCAGGTCGAGACTTATGTCTCGGTTATGATGGTGAAGCGTACTCATCTAGAATACTCTATCTCTCATTTGATGATGTCAGGTTTACAATGTGAGAGTTTTAGCCAGGGGAATCCGAAGAACCCCATTACCAATCTTACTTCACAAGATGTTGTTCCAAATCGAACCAGGGACTTCTGTGCTACAACCAAACGACTGTACGATGGAGGCATTTAATACTTATATTTCTGAAATACATCTCTCCTTATTTATTGCAAAATTCTGGACCATTAGTTTCTTTGATATTTTATTTGTAATGAAGTGTGTATTTTTCTTATTTTTTATAAATTCAACCTGTTTTTGTCCTAAATTTACAATAAAGCAGAACGAACATTCAGACGATGTTTTATTTTTTTAATATAGCAATAAAATGGGTTGTGACGTTAACCTGATGGTAACTGATACGTCTTATAACATTTAAGGTCCTTTTTAGTTGTTCATACAGCCTCTATTTGTTCTTAATATGTAATATGCTGATTTACATAAGAAAATGTCATACCTCTGCATTTTGTTATATTAATTATTTATTTTGGAAATTAAGAGGTGTAATAAAAATAATATCAAATAAGTATGTCAAGGTCTACGTGAGCACTCAACAAAAAGAGGACTCTCACCAGCATCCCGCTGTTTACCAAGAAACTAATGTTCTCCTATGCTACAAAGGGACCGTTGCGCAATTTCTTTTATTATACATTTCACTTGTTAACATATTTATTGCGTTAGAATACATAATATAGATCATATTAATAATCGAAAAAACTAATTACAGTTAGTCAGTTCAGACAAAATAGGATATAAAAATGTTTTGTAACCAATTTCCATTTAATTTTAAGTGGTGATTAATACTACTTTGGTGAATCTTACAAGCATGTTCACATTACGCGCGAAAGCTATTTCCTTCTATTGTTTGACATGGGCAATGATACATTATATTAATACATTAGGTGCATTATTTTTTTAATCCTTTTGTCGTAATTATGAACGAAGCAATCTATTTATTGAATATACGATTATAGTAAAAAAGATAGGTGCTATGTCGCAATGAGTACATACTCCTTTTCCTTTTATTATCCTATAGACAAACTTATAGTAGGAAAATATGCCCATTTGTTGAACTATTATTTTATTATTGCACCAATTAAGCAACACATTCATTAAGTTCAACAAAACGGCTTTGGTTTTTTATTTCATCTACTCTTATTGTTACGCAGCACGTTTCATCGATCTCATATTTTATTGACCGTAGCTCAAGTTTGAACAAAAGCCATAACGCTGAAAAAGCTTAAACCGTAGCAATGCCTACAGCTCATCCTAACATATAAAAAAGCAAGCATTGTGAAAGTTTAGTTTCTTCTAAAATTATTTCGATTTGTTAAGGAAAACGAAAACAAAAATATAATCGAAATCTTGTAGTTATCCTCTTAACACAACCTCTTCTTTATTGTCAATAATAGATATTATGTATATTAAAAGATCATAACAGTTTTAGAGCCAGATCTATAGTGATTGGATTAATTAAAAAAAAGTATACAGCAAATATTTTTGCTTAATTAGATTTGCGAACATTATTAAAATTTAAGGAACACTTCAAATATCGTTTCCCGTTAGATGAAAAAGGTTTCGGTACTTATTATTTTAAGCATAAGTTAGTTTAGTCCTACAATGTGTAATATTATGAATAATTTACTTATGAAAATGTTTATAATATTGTAAATTTATGACACGTGATAAGAGATCGAAGTGCGGTAGATATTTACTGTGAACATTATGAGTACGAGTACCAATAAACGTTTGTACTTCCGTAATAAATATTTATGGCTCGCTACAGCGCTGTTTTGATATGAACAAACGATCCCTAGTGTTACTAACACATTGCTGTTTTACACAAATATTTATGTTCCTTTTTATTACAATTATTTTTACTTGAGTGTAAACATTCATGTTATAAAAGTAAATCGGCATCTCAAAATGAGTTGGATGTTACAGATAATATTTCGGAAGAATACAAAGAAGTTTATACTGAAACAACTAGCAATTGTTGTTTTCTGGTTTTTTTCTAGATGTTGAAAATAAACGGGTTGTTTTTTCTCTTAAACTATAAATCAATGTTAATTAATAAAAACAAAGATAGAATCTATGAGGTGCTACATAAATTGCAAGATTGCCTTACAGGTGACGGTCTACATACCAATACCACCACCGCCCTGTCAAAAGTGAACGAATCAGAATTAATATCTACATTACTAACAAATCTGTTTTTGATTCATGACTCAATAAATATATATGTATTATTGTAAAAGATATACGCTGACGGTACGTGTGTTCGTTGACAATGCATCGAATAAAATTGATAGTACAGCTGTTGGCAGAATTCCATTTCGCCTGGAGTGCGCTATGTTATGATTAACCGGTTATGTCTGCGAACGGACTGTTCTGTTCCACGTGCAAGAATAAAAATGTATTTCTGTATTTTCTACCCACCAACTTTATTTTGTTGAAAACTTGTTATAAAGAATAAGTATTTTTTAAGATTTTTATACTAATTATATAAATTTATACTTTTATAATAAAGTACAAAAGCAGCAGTCTACACATTTCATTTTATGTTTTCATCGTTGGGAATAAAATCAAATTTGATACCAAAAAATTTGTTGAAAGTTAAACAAAAAAAAATTATTACTATCATCTTCTTGTGTGAAAATAATTTTTTAAATTATATCGTGACTATGGTATTAAACTTAGGTTTAATAACTTTTTAATAAAAGTCGATTTTTTGACATTTTTATATTCGTAAAAAGAACATCTAGATGTGATTTAAAATTCTCTAACTTAATATATTCTCAAATCCTTTCTGTGACATTGATAAATGAAGTGAAATTCACAAAATCAAAAACTCTAAAGTTTAGAGTATTAAACTGTTAAAACCTTCACTTTAATATTTAGTACATATATAATATATTTGAGTAGTGTTATAAAGGGTATTATCACGCTACGATCGGCGTGATTGCGGTGTGGTCCAGGATCCTAATAGCGAGACGATTAATATCCTCCTCAACGAATAGTTGATCATTATCTACAGTTTCAAAAGCTACGTTTGAGGATATTACTCTTTTAGAATGTGCGAATTCAGTATACATGGTTCAAAATGAGAGGGTAAGCTTACTTGCTTAATATTACGTAAAGTAAATGAGGAACGTTTTAGAGACATTAAACGACGCGTAGACTACGTTAGGTTGTGCACAGTCTGTACTGAAGAGCGCAAAAAAACGGATAAAACTTTACTTGCTTTCATTTTAACGTCGACGGAGTTTGAAAAGCTCCATAATATTTCCTACATAGAAAAACAAGTATTTAGCAAGTATTTTTAATAATTTCATTTACCAAGTGGAAATTTTCTTATACAGGGATATTAAGAATTGATTGATTAAAGGTCTCAATATTTAAATAAATTAAATTGATTTTAGTTTATTAATTATGAAGAAATAAATATGTTACATATTTTAGCATTAATGTAATTTCGATATCTCATTATTATTTGTTCTCTGGTTGTACTTGAAACGTGTACGTTTTCTCAAGATATTCTCCGTCACCGGAAGCTCAGGCACATTGGGTATTGAAGCTACGATTCTTACAATCATATAAAGCGTACTTCGATCGTACTTACAGATTAAGCTACACCCAATTTCAGTAGTTTCACCGTTTCTCTATAAGAGATACAAAAATTCAGAGAACAAATATATGTTTTTCTTTCAAAGAAGCAACCAGTAAAACAGCTACCACGTTCAACTAGTTTGACTTTGATAGTAAATTAAATTAAAATCTGGTTTAATAAATAGCTAAACAAGTTTAATGTACCGAGCTCGTGTGGTAACAATGCTTTTGTGGGTAATTTGCATTTAAAGTGATCTTATTTGGGACATCGGAGCACAAAGCGCTGTGTTTACTCTCCCGTGTACCAGCTTGCTTATCGGGCACTTTGCTACATTGTATCCCATTTGTACGATGTGTTATTAAGGTCCAACATAAAAGAGAACATAGTATCTGTATACTTATATAACATGCACAGAAATTATGACAGAGTCAATTAATAACACTTTAATTGTTTAAAAAAAATAATCTGTGCGGGTTTGTTTCACCAGCTTCGGTTTCATTGTCATTTAACATTATATTAACTTTGTTTCATTTGGGTTTGTCATGAGGAGTTATGGCTTAAAAAGTTAGCAATAACTTATATTATAGAAAGAAAGGAAAATAATGTTTTCTAACTTTAATTCTTAATCAATTAATCATTTTAAACGTAATATAAAACATATTCAAGTCAATTTTAATCGATGGTCATGACTTAACAGTATTTAGATTTTATGCTGAACGACGCTTTACATGCCACATCTTTAGTCCTTTTATTAAATTTATTATACATAAGCTAACTAAACGGAAAGTAATTAAGGTCAAACGTTAAATTTTAATCTTATAAATTTTTCGTAACCCAAATTGCGGTAAACTTGGTCGGTGGAAGATATATATGACATTTGTTTACCCTCTAAAATCGCTTTCTGCTGTTTTTATAATTTTGTTTCAAAAATATATAAAAGAAAATCATGTGGGGCTGTTCAAGAATAAAATTGAAGGTTGAAAAAAGAAACATTAACGAGTATGAAGTTATGTAGTACATACAAAACAGACGTATTTGTTTCTCGGACTATCTGTATATACAACCTCTTTTTTTTCAAAAGTAACCAGATAAAATCATCCATACTATTTAAAGAAACGGGACTTTCTGGCAAAAGCACTCTTAAATTCCGAGTCGTTTGTTCGATACAACCTTTTTATTTTTTCATAATGTGTATCTGTATACTGTTTCAGATGTAAATTATATAACAAATTATTCTTAATTTATTTTAATTACGCTCTTCATATAAGCAACAATAATGAAAAAACGTTTTAGATTGACCCTATTATATTTAATACAGTACGGGCGTAAACTGACAATTATAAAAATGAATGAATAGTCGGTGGAAATCCGACATAAACTGCCCTTGTCTATGTAATACGAAAATAAAAGGTTTTTTCAAAGAACACTTTTTAAGACGATACAAACATAGCAATTATTTTTCTACCGACTATAAAGTTACAATGTTCTGGTATGACGGATGAAATAACTAGAGAAAGGCCAGGGAGAGGACAATAAGCGCAATGTTTATGTAAAAAAATAAATAAATAATGTTAAATAATCATTCTTACTATTAGATCTTTGTTATAGATATTCGGATGATATAGATATATCGTCATATAAAAAGAACTCTTTGTATTCTTACATAGTTTTGTTAATCGTTTAAATAAACTTAAAAAAATGTTAAAAGTGAAATGTTTCGAGCGATAAAACCTTTCAAAAATTTCTTATTTCAATAAATCCTTATCATATTTCTCTCGAGTTCTAATCAACATTACCAGTCATCTACATTTAAAGTAATAAACGTTGCAAATTGTAGTTCACAAGAATTCATTTCTGTCATTGTGTTTCTAATTCTAAATCAAGTTGAAAAGAAACTTCGTCGTTTGAAAATTAAATTTAATCTTATGTATTTTAAAGAAAAGTATATTTCTGGCGAAGTAGATTTATTATTTTCAGCACTAATGGAATCAATGGACGTGGCAGTCCAGACGAGTTATGTGAAGTGTCACGCGCATGAAAAGTGCACTCGACTGCTTTATTCATTCGCCTTATTTCATATATTACTCTTATCACGGCACGATTCTTATAGCTTTTTTTTATTAAACTGTTATATATACCTAGGTCAATTGTCAAAAACCCTCCAGGTAGGTACCACTGCGGTACTTCTTCTATTCTATCTTCTATTTCTACTGTTTCGCTTTGGATAGCGATGTAATTTCTAAAATGAGTGGGGTAACGATACATTTTATCAAGACGTCCAACACTACGTGGTGAATTACAATGTGTTATTACGTATCATCAAGTGAAGGTTCTGTTTAACTAGTTGATGTAAAAAAAATGTTGTTATATTCTATGTACATTTATGTATAAAGAAGTACAATTGCCATGTATGTAAATTTTTTTACAGAGAATATTTAGTAACTTTTAATGGAATTTTTTAGTAAGCAAAAGAATTAATATAGCTTATACTAATATTCATTTTTTTACTTAAAGACTAATATTATACACCTGATTTGAATTTTTCCATTTTTATTAGGTTAATAATTTATTTTCTTGTTCAAATATGAAGAAAATGTTATTAAATATTTGTGTCGATTAGATTTAGTAAAACAGAATGTATTATATTAACATTTTACCTAACAACGGTTTTTCATTCCATTTTAAAAAATACTCGATATTTGTAGTTATTGCTGCTGCTATCGTGAGTGCAATATACTTAAGTGAATTGTTATTCTCGGTTTATATTACACTATACTTATTTATTTTCTTTTTATAATCATAAGTACTAAGAGACATCCTTTAACACTGTTTGAGTTTGAGTGTGTGCTAGACAATTGTAGAAATAATTAAGTCGTCCTCATGTCAATCGGTTTTTGATACTTCTAATATCTTTAGTAATTTTCTATTGAATTTGGGATAAATTAAAATAAATAACAATATCGGTGCGATCAATGGTTTATTGGTTTATTGTCTATTCAATATGTATTACGTGAACGTAATTTTAAATAGGAACACGTAGCTATTGTATTTTCATATTGTGATCTGGTAGAGCTCGTAACGATTTCCATTTACTATAATCAATTTGCAAGTTTTTTGTTATCTATGACATTTTAATAACATTTCAAGCTATATTTATATTATAACTACATTTTCTCACCTTTTCGTACATATTTAAATACTTATCACTTATATAATGTACATAGAAATTGTTGGCACAATAAGGGAATAATTTTATTTTCTGTTATAGCAAATATTTTTATTTTTACTATCACAATTTAAAATTATATCATTAAATCAAAACTGAAATAAATTGGTGTATTGAATACATAAATTATATGCAAACTTTTATGAATCTGTGATAAGTACAAAAATTTCAAAGATAATTCACGCATGAAATATATTTTGATACAAAACTTTTACAGGTAAATGCGCGAATGTTTTATTTTATATACAGTTCAAAAACGTGTACAGATGCTATCTGGGTAAGCATTTCAGAGTACGATCCCTTCCGGCGAGGCTCCGGTCGTACTTCCGTTACTGTTCTCTCACAGCTTCATACAGTGATACTGCTACATGTACTACACAAATATTATAAAATAAATTGATAACTGTAAAAGCCTTAAAATATTGTATTATAAGAATTTTTTTAAATAAACGGGACAATAACGTTAAACAAAGATTTTTTTATTTAACGCTAAATAATCAAATTATAGGAATACTTTTTGTAGAAATAATTAAGGTTTTGTGTAAATACGTCCAAATATTCTGTAAATAAAGTATTAACAGTAGCTTTTGTGTTATAGAATTTTATTATTATAATATTTCTGAACATAAAAATTATAGTTTGAAATATGATTAGAAAATAAGTAAATTTTTCACGCCGTTAAAACTGACGTTAAAGTATATGTTAGAAGAGTTCATTAAAATATTAAGACTTCGTTTTAAACGTACCCAATAACTTTTATCGAAAAAGCGACATCCGTCACCCATAGTAATAATATAAATAAACAAAACTTAATATACTTATACGAAATACTATTGGTTTTGGTATATTGCTTGAAATGTGGTCACAAAGCATCGTTATTTGCTCAGGGCTCTCATTTCGACCGCATTAACTTTAATGGATTTTATGGCATTCCTAAATCACTTGGACCCATCAACTTGTGAAATTAACTTTCCGCCATTGCTTACGTATTCATGAATTTATAATTTCGGTATCAAAACTAATGTTTCAGAAAATTACTAAATGTTGGCTGTACTCACAATCCAAATTAAAATATGTTTTATTTTACCTAAACCTCTTCTTCTGTTGTATATTTTTTATAATTCGTAATAAAAATGTATTTATAAGGACAAATTGTACTGAAAAAAGTTTAGAGCAACACCAAGATACTTCAGAAACAATTCTCTTTAAGATCAAAGTTTAAAAAGCAAACAAGATTAATTACAAGGTACTTTCCAGTTGGTAATCTTAAGAAACGTTCTTATAATTGAGATAAGAAATGAAAAGTAATTAATTTAAATACACTTATTAATTTTTATTATAGTACTGCACTAAATTATCTGAATGTGAAAATTCGGTATTTTTATTCACAATAGAAAACGTTATACTCACTGTGGGTGTTGTGAGAATTACTTTGAAGGAGAAGCAATGCCATTTTGTTTACAGTTTATTACTGAGGTCTTATTTATTCAACGACTACAGGGCAGTACTTGATTTGAACCACAGTCCAAGTTGAAATTTGTTCGCGTATTTTAAGGTTTAACAACGAAAGTTATTTATGTAAAGCCGTAACTTTCAATAAATTTATTGAGATTTCAAATTCACTTACTTTTTAGATTATAATTTCTAAAAGCAGTTAACGTACTGTAACGTCTTATAATAATTCATAATGATAAATTAATTATTTTATAGTAATGTCATATAACGGAAGACATTACAACAGCTTACATA
>DWLS01000505.1:0-29727 GCA_018246255.1 Pachliopta kotzebuea | reverse complement strand
ATTTAAATATTTAAATAAACCACTTTATATAATATTTTAAGTTTTATTTATCAATGGCCTAATTAAATATCACAAACGTATTTACTAGTAATAGATCTTCCATTGTAAGATACCTGATGGTGCTGAGAGAGGAGGATGTTACAGCATCAATGTGTTTTTATAAAGAAGGGTACTCGTAGTTATTGTTCCGGTTTGATCGGCGTGTGTAAAGTTTTTACTTTGATAACAAGTTGCAGTTTAGTCTTTAGCTAACTGACATGGACATATTTTTTATTTTGTTGTTTATATTTCTGATTTTCATGTAGTAGTACAGGATTACGATTTAGCTTAACGTTTGCTCTCATCTTGCTAGAGTTCTGGTTTTTATATCAATTCCGAGAATTTTTGAACAAAGGTCTTGTCAACTGACAAAAATTTCATTTTAATCATTAAAGATAACCATATTTCATTTACCTTCAGTAGCTGCTGGGTTGTCAATTCCTTCGCGATTTCTGTCTTCGTTTTTTGAAGGTGCCATGGCAACTGTTTATTACAACACTGTCGAGTTTGATTATTGTTGATCCTTTTAATTTGTTAACACATCAACGGAATGTTTTATGGTCGACTGCGTGTTATGCACTTCATTGGTTATCAGTGTTTGTAGATAAATCTGAATTATCAGTGTAGCACAACTATTGACGTTGTAAACGATACTCATACGATATCATACCTCGATTTTTTATCACATTTTTTTTAAAACCTTCGTACTCGATTCTAATATCATTCAATTAGACTTACAACTATTCGTAAAGCATTTAAAATAAATTTCGTGTACATTGTCTTTACCGTTTCTTGAGTTTTCTTATATTTTTCAATCTTTTGGAGCCTAATTTTTTCGCATTGTTTCTAACAATTTCGTCTTTGATTATATCAGAAAATTTTGATCAATAATATAATCGAATTTTGAAAGACATAATCACTCTAAGGTCTTTAAATTACTGAAAACTTATTTATCCAGTGTAATAAATAAATAATAATAAAACAAATGTTTATTGTAAACCATTTATATCAGTGTAATATTACATTACTGATTATCATACGAATAAATAGATAACATTTATTTTAGATTAATCATGAATTCAATAATTTAGAATAAATAATGTTAAACAAATTTCAATAAGGAATTAATAGAGAATTTAGGTGAAATGAAATTCTTTGGTAAAGTCGCATAGTTAACAATGTTTTTTTTTAACGGAAGACCTAAGAAATAGATACTTCACAATATATAATGATTAAACGTCTTGTCTAATAGTGACAACATAGCCACATGAAAGCGAAACGTTTTTATTGTCCTAGTAAAGTCTAAAGTGCTGCACTAGTGCTAAATTGTGCTAGATCATCTCTCCGTTATAATAAATTTTGCTCAGTATCTAGATTTTATCACAATTAAGGATGCACAGAAGATACTGTCAAATTTCCTGAGATTTATTCAGAATATTTAATTTGAAATTATAACAAAAAAGAATTATGTTCAGTTCATGAATATCATCTTTAAACGTATATAGTGTTTAGTATTTACAGCAGGATTTTATTTACTTCCACAAGGTTAAAAGTTTACGTTTCATTTGAATGTTACAAGGAAATTTAGTAATTTATTAATATTATTGACACTATTAAAACAAAAGCCGTATTAAATGCTTGTTTAAGTAAACAACGATAAATTTACGTCAATAAATACATAAACCAGGCAACACCTAGTTTTCGGTTTATGTAATAGTGTTAGACAATATGAGACACATTAAGAAACTTAATAAGCATAAAAGTTTCTTATAACGCACAGTACATCATTTCTTTAATACATTTAACAACGAAAGCTCAATTTTTCGCATACATATAATTAATTTTATTTCTAGCTCGAGAACAACTGAGATCATTACATTTCCGACTCCATTCGTGCCTATGGCTGGTTAGACACGGATGGATGTTTTCAAAAACATTTTGATATACATAATAAATATTTTTTACGTTTCAGTGTTAGGTAACTTTTATTAAGAGTACAATTATCATAATTTTTTTTCAAAATGTATTTTATTACAATACTTTTATGCTAACATAATCGTTATGTCGATATTTAAGAAGTCGTACATGCAACCATTCAGTTTTTGAAAACATTATCATTTCGTTCCGGTATACTTCTGATACCGAATGTTTTTGAGCCTGCCGAAGTTTTTAATCGAACGTCTACCGCTGAAGTGCCCTTTGCCAACCGATGTTTAATTTCAAGGTAGCTGCCAAACAAGGACTGGCTTCACACTCCCCATCCAACTCGTCAGCAAGGTTGTCGTGTAGTTCCCGAAGAGCCATCAAAGCCGATCGTGCTGCGCGTTGGCAACTCATATCTCCCTCACACGTTGTATCAGCTTCCGATAGAAAAACTAAGTCACAAGTCGTTGGTGGTGCTTCGCCCTGAAATTGAAAGGATATTAGGACACAAAATCACGGTATTTTATATTTTAAAAAATTTGCAAGGATATGTGATAAATCTTACGCATAAGTAACATATTTGATGTAGACTGCAATGGGGAAGGAAGAGTTGTCCACGATGTCCAGCCAACAAATCGACACCTCTGCATCTCTGGATAATTTTAGCAAGAACTGGACATGGCCCAGTAGAGCCTACTGTAAAAAATATTATATTATTACATACACCACAACTTAAATAGGTTTCATATTACTTTAACAGTAAAGAACATTGTCATATATGTATTATAAATTTACCATTTGTCATCATAGGAGATCGGTGTCTACCACTACCACCCATGTAGCCTTCAGATAGCTGTTCTTCGATTTTGCCATTTAAATAATGACCTGCACCTTGTTCATCTTCAAAATCGTCCAGTTTATCATCGACTTTAAGGTAATTGGATACATCATTAATAGTTGGAATAGCTTTTTCTTTTTTTACTGCTACCCTTTTAGGTTTTAAATCTTCATTATCGATTGCTAACTTTTTGTTAATGGCTTTCTGCGTTTGCAAACTTTGTTTAAACTCTTTAAGCGCTTTTCTCATTTTCTCTAAGCTATATGCTGCAGCCAAACGAGACAATAATTTTTCCTTCATTTCTTGTTCTTCTTTTGAATCCAGTTTTTCACCGACGTTAGAATAGTGTAGAGCTTCATCTACAATTAATCCTTCCATATTTCTTAATTTCTTGTCAATGTTATCTAACTTGGAATCATTATCAGAAGCGCTGTTTCGTTTGTTATCATTACGAATAGCAACGGCTTGCGCGCGGTTTATCTGAATTTCCGTTTCCTCTTTTGGCTTTGGCTGTATAAGGTTTCTTTTTACGTTAATATGTTTACGAAAAGAGTTTACTGGGTATATGACTTCCTTATTAAAGGTATCAAAATATTGTTTTCTCAAATTGTCCTGGTTAAGATCGTTAATAAATGAAACTGATTTCTTTGGTCTTTTGTCAATTCCAAAATAATCGGACCAATCTATAGATTTCTTTTTAATTGTTATGGGTTTTTCAGTTTTATCGTGCTCGTGGTGATGGTCATGATTATGTCCATGATCATGTTCATGTATATGACCACCAGGATGACTATGATCGTGCGCATGGTGGTGATCATGATCTGAATGAATATGATCATGTTCAAAATTATTTTCGATCTTTTCTCCGGATAGCCCAGGGTGATGAATGGAACCATGTTTCTCGTGACTGTCATCATCAATTTTTGTAATATTATGTTGTTGAGTATCATTGTGGCTTAAAATCGAAAGATTAGGTGGTTTCATTTCATGTGAAGTATCATCGTGGTCACTGCTCCTTTTTACTGGAGACTTAATTAGCTCAGAATCGCCAAATATTTTTGATAAGTCCATTAAAACTTTAGGATCCGTCCCAGAATTACTTCTAAACGTTCTAGATACCTCACGTTTGCTTTGGTCGGGTGAAATTCTTTTTTCTTGAGAGTTAAAATATGGTCCGCTGCTGCGCTTAGTAACGGGAAAGCGTTTTTCCATAGCGTCATATGGATATTGGTCTTCATCTAAGATATCTGTCAAGCTTTCATCATCTATTGGTTGAAAAGCTATTGCGTATTCTTCACGTAAATCATCCTTATCATTGTCAGATAATTCATATGCATTATACTTATGATCATTATTTTGAGCCCGGTTACTATTCTCGTCGTAATTAAACATTGTACGTTCTTCTTCTAAATTAGAACTACGTTTCTTTTTAAATGCTATTGGACCCCAGTTATTAGGATATCTCTTTTTAACGATTTTTTCTTTATAAAGTTTGACTACACCTTGCGGTGCGTCTACATCATCGGGGAGTAATTTATTGTCATTATGCTTGTATTTTGACCATAATTGACCTAAAAGTAAAGCATATTCTGCATCATTTTCCGCACGCTCTTGCCCATTGTTTTTGTCTTCTAGTTCATTGTTATTAATAAATAAATTACGAAGCACATCATTGTCAGAATGTTGAATCCTTTCACGGAAAGCAGATTCTTTTTTCGACGAGTAATCTGGAGAGTTGTTATGGGAGTTTTTCTTTTTGATTACTTTATATTCGTATGCTCTTTCTGGTCGCAAATCTTCAGCTAAAAGTTTGACAATATACTTTGGAGTAGAGTCATCCTCGTCGCTATCGTCTACATCTACGGTGTAGTCATTTTCTGTAATTATAATCACATTTTGATATTGAAACGTATTTTATGTAAATGCCTAATTACTAGTTTATTACACAAAAAGTGAAGTCATTGATATCGATTTAAAACAATGGTTCTATAAGAAATAAGTATTCCGATAAAGAGCTATCTAACGGACCTGGGTATGCGTGAGGCGGTAAAAATTCGTAAATATCTTCATAGTCTGGTGGAGAAACTACAGGTCCGCGGTCGCGTCCCCTTTGTCGTCGCTGAAGAGCCTCTAGAGCACCGCGCAGGGATGAACCTCTAGGTCCGCGTTCGGCGTACGCGCACGCGCTCGCCAAGACGAGCAGCACCCACGCCCACTGTACTCTCATCGTGTTATCTACAAATCAGGTCTATATATATATATATATATTTATATTTATTACCCATAATTAATGTTGCAAATTTAAACAATGTATCTTCTATCCATATCGCTAACATTTTCGCTGCTAAATGGTTGAATCGATCAAATTTATATTTGTTAAGTGATTAGAAAGTTATTAATTACAGAAACAATGAAAAATTTTATAGCTTTGGCTTCATATTGGCTCTTTCATGGATTTTCTTTCAAAAAATTTATGGTGAAGGGGTTTAGTTTTAATAAAAAAATGTAATAATTAGAAACATTATTCGTCCTTGTGTTAAAATATGAAATCTTCTACTGGCACTTCATTAAAGTTTGCAGTTAACTTTATATTCAAGTCTTAATAAATAAACAACCAAGCACTTATGCCTAAACCTAAAATAAGCCAAGTAAGTTATTACAGAGTTAGTACTCTTAGATAATAAACATCAATATTTTTTAGTAACAACAACTAATTATGTAATCATAATACAGAATCAAAAGGCTGATCACAATAAAGTTTGATGAATTGGTATTTTTTTCTAGTCGCGGCACTAGTGTAAGTATTCCGCAAGAATGATGGTAAAATGAAAGAAAGGTTAATTGCTTCTTAAGACTAGCTTCAATATAAACAGTTTTACGTCTAGATGTTAGGAGTACTATTAGTTTTATCTTTTTTCCAATAACGAAAGAGAGGTCAGTCGTGAAATCTCATCAAAGCTTTTATGAATAAAACTTGTATATTTACTACAACAGTAAAGCTTGTAAACGTTAGTGGATGGACAATTTTTTTTCAATACACTACAGTAGCGTTGTAATTTTACTAATGTTTGTTTATCGAAGAATAAAATTGACTAATGTCTGTTTTACTGTACTGGTTCATATTCTTTTAAGCACAACTTTTCCTTAATAACTATAGATGTATAATTGAAGTTAATATCTTTAAAAAAAGATTGGGTAATCTTTAATGAAAACGAGTTTCTTGTTCTCTTAGCACAGGAGAATACTAAAGATTGTAGTATTAATAGATTTTAAAAAAGTGACCTTCTTGTAATTTTGTTGTAACTCTCCCGCAAGATTATATTATTAAAATGTTATATTTTAAACTAGGTTATATAAGAAGCGCTGACAACACATAGGTATTTCGGTTTTCGTTGAAAAAGGAACATGAAAACACGAGCACTAAACGATGAAAAGCGTGCTTGACACCCTCTATAACGAGCGAAAGGCTCTCTCATTGTGTGCACCGAGCAGTATTTCGCTTTTAGTGCCTGATGAATGAGGCGTGAATGGAAAAAGGACATTTTTATTGTTTTTTTAATGTTTCATAGTAACAAAATAATTTAAAGCAAAGTATAATTCATTCGTTTCCCATTTTTATTTATACCGCAGATAGACAATGTAATTCATAATAGACTAATATAATTTAAATACAACGTAATTTGTATTGTAATTGGAATACCCTCCTAAATAACGTTTCCGCTTGTAAGTTACTATTAACTTCCGGAACCGAGCAATATCCTTTTACAATGGCTCAGTGAATATCAGTTAAGGTCTTACAAAATTTAATGGTTCGACCTTTGATAACGATTTCCTTTAAATTAAGTCAGATAAAGAAAGTTTGGTGGCCACAGATGTAGCCCAAAAAACTAACTACTCTTATATTACAATGGTCAAAATACTGACGGTTGACGGCATCAACTGACGGAACTAACTAAAGAAGTCGTTGGCAGCGAAGGACTGATGGTACAGAGATTCCTCCAGGAAGTCTACGTATAGCAGCGACTATATACAGCCTCATGATGATGACGAACGACGAATTCAAACTAACAACTTTAGATTAATAAATTTTTCGTGAAATTATGTTATTTTAGATATAAAAAAATCATTACTCCTTCAAAGTAATAATTGCAGACTCTGAAGGTTTATGCCTTTTTCGAAAGACTTGTGAACTTCTAATAAACGGTATCAATGAAACTTATACTTGGTAGAAGAATTTGTTAAAGCCTTATTAAATCTGTTATTTTATCGAACAGCTAGAGAATTAAATTTATATCATTTAATTATGCTGTAAACCAAGTACTATGTTATTAAAGATTTAAACATCGTCTGCAATACCATTAGTTTAATAACATTTGTCGCTGTTCGAAAGACATTTGCCAAATATTATCTTAAAGTTTTGTAAATGTTTTGTTAGTTTTTAAATAAAATAAATTAAAACAAATAAAGCCTAAATACTATTTAACCGACAAACGAATGAATAGATAATTAGAAAAGAACATAAAGTTTTCCAAAGTTTCCATGATGAAATAGTCTAAAATTATATATTTCTGGAAAATATAGCATAGTATTGAATAACCAAACAATTATTATAAATATATCCTACTACATGTATATCTATACGTATATTCATATTCATTAGTTTAGCTGCGCACGCGCAACTTTTGCAGCAATGTTTCTTGAAAGTTTTTAAAGAAAATACTTAAAGCTGTAAAAAAGTTGTAGAATTAAATGAAATTGTGTTATAATGTATAAATTTTAAACAAAGTTAAATATATATATATATAGCATAAGAAAACAAAGGACCGAATACTTAGTTGTTAAAAATATTTTGTGTAAACGATTATTCTTGGTACCAAGTTCTATTAATATACTTTCTTCTTTAACCTCCACCGCTTACCGGAAGCATCATAAAAAGCGGTCTATTTATATCTTGTAAGCTTCCTAGAAAGTTTTGTAGATGAAAAGCTTTTCATTGCACTTTTAAACACCGATCAATGGATGGATGAGTGTTGCAAGTGTAGAATATATCCAACTCTGAAGATTAAAGCACTATTATCTAGAAAAAAATTCCCGCTTATATTACTTATTTACCAAAAACTGAGAAACGATTTTTTTAAGTAGCAAAGTTATGTTTAAAATATTATTTAAATCATACAAAGCTTAACAACGTGTTACATTAAATCATTACACTAAGAAGTGCAGAAAAGTCAAAATGTGTCAGTTTTGTGTTGTATTCGTTCTGCATCACGCTTTCTATTAGATTCTAGGCACTAAATGTAATATACATATAAATATACAAAACATAATAAACTATTCATATAATACATCACGTAAGGAATCATAATTAAGTGTATTTTATGAATAAAAATGATGATCTTTTTGATCACCTCTTTCAAATCAGCTCTAGTCTGTAAGCAACTCTTTCACAAGCAGGCGCTTTGTAATTGTTGAAATAATGAGCGTCTGAAATCCTCCCCAGCTTTTACCTGTAGCCACGAAGTTGCTAATAAAAATTATGGCTGTATAAATCGTGATACTTACCTCGTCTTCTTCTAATAACAGGTGTTTTGTATGTTACTGCTATATCTGTCGAATTGGTTAAATTATAATCATTTTTATAGCTTCGTATTGACAGCAGTTATCATTTCAAACCTTTAATATTATTATTATCTATACATAACAATGAATACAATAAGTGTCTGTTTTCTTATTAAAATCTTATTTATTAACTTAATTAAAATCTCTAACAGATGAATTTTTTAACATGCCATCTTACGTACCGCTCCCTTATTCGTTGGGTACATTATAGTATTTAACCGTACTCTGGTCAATCTTTTTTACAAATACTTCTTCTAATAATTACATGTCATTTAATATAGTTAGGTAGCAGATTTATTACAGCTATTTCATTATTGATATGCGGCAGCGTCTTTAAGAATTATAACTTTACTTAACCAGTCATAACCTGATCGCTATTCTTTATAAATCATATATTATCAATTCGTATCAAAATTTGCAAAGGCGACATGGTTCCATGTTGTTGTGTGCAATTACTAACGATTTTCACATTAATTTAAAACCGTTGCCGTCGGTTCTAGTTGTGGGAGCGACACACGTTTTCGTCACCTGTTTCTAAAGGCTTCGTATAAAAATAACATAAAACATTTGCGTTTAAACTTGACTTGAAACTTAGTGTAATATATTAACGGTTTAATATATTTATCGACTGTGGTACCATAAAAAAGCTCCTCTAGTAATATTACAAATATGATTGATAAGAGAAATTAATAGCGATTAAAATCATAAATTGAGAAGAGCTAACTTAGGTAAAGATTAATTTATGATAACTACCTGTATCATAAACATTGTCTATGTTGATCCTTCATCGTGACATTTCTATTCCGCGGCCTTTGTTCTTCTCGGACATGATAGCACAAAAATTAAATATTACATTCTCTCCGAAATGTTTTTTATAATATTAGATTATCGTTAAGGTAAATACGTTAAAAAAATAGATGTATTTGACATTTCCTTTGTCCAAAATTATTTAATATTAAAGATATTTACAATATAAATATAACAATATGAATAAATAACAGTTATTACTTGAAAAGATCTGTTAATAACGAACTGAAACATTTAATGTAGTAGGAACTCGAAGATTAAATATTATGACAATTCATTAAATAATTCATTAAACAATTGTTGTTAATTAAATAGAAAATAAAGAGGTAAAAATAACTACGGCGCTTTGTTCACTGCAAACATTAAATTACGGGTTAAATAAATAGTCTTTTATGAAAATGTAGGTCATAATTTAATTTCTTCTTTAACACCCGCAAATGCACAAATTAATATCAAAAATATCCTTTATATTAGTTACATATTTAATGAATTCTTAACTAAATTAAAAACTAGTATAAAATATCATTACTAGTGTTTATTTACTTACTTTTAAAGCATTTATCACGGAGACCACTGAACAAAACACAGTCTTGAAGTAATCTCCAACCGCTCGCCGTGGTGCCTGGACAACAACTGCGAATCCAGTTAGCAGAGGTTGCGCGAAGTGCGCCGCGCACGGGGGCTGCTCGAAAGTGGGGCCCGCCGGGGAGGTTCCAGCCCACCCGCCACGGACCCTGGTATGAATGATACGGTTGAAGGTATCGGGGTGCGCTGAGGAGGGCCGGGGGGTTATATAACGTTCAGGATCGATACCGCGGGCAGTGGAGGAACTTAGGCATTGTCCACGCCGACTACCCTATTATTTTATTGTGATACTGTTTGGGATCACTTTACTTCATGCATTGCCGATCTGACACGGGACTGTTGTTGCGCAACGTACCGGTGTGTGCGTGAAACATTGCATCTTAAATTTTATTGTACAACCTTCATGTTAACAATATATCAATTGGTAAATTCTTAGAATGACTTAGCGAAAGTATTACGTTACATATCTATTTACTAATTGTAATGTGGATAAAATGTGTGTGCAACTGATTACGGAAGAAGAAATCTATTGTTAATTTTATAATTTGACTTCTGTACTAGCATAAGTATTCGATGATTACTATCTACAGTAAATATTTACAACAAATACATTCAACATATAAAATTACAAGTTATAGGTAATTAAATTGATATATATATATAATTAAATATATAAAAAATTGTCAATATTTAAAATTACTTACATACTACTGATCGCTGGTAGATACAATTTTGGCGTTAAGTATCTAAAAGATAGCTTTAATACTTTAGGAGTTGTATGCTACAGATTAATGTAATGGCTTTAAACTTATAGCACCTCTTCTTTTTAGGGTGTTTAACTAATAAATAAAGCCCTGTGTGGACGCTGTTTCGGAATTCCTTTAAGTCATCTCAATCTTTCGACGCGATAAATAATTGAAGATTTCCAACCAGTGTCTCATTAATTCCCGCTATAAACAAATAGCACTAAGGATATCAAAGATGATTTCATTGATTGTTAAAAATTTTAATAATGTAATAATGAAACATATTTTGAAACAAAGGTGATGATGTAAGAGTAACACACGAATCGTTAGTAAGCAGAACGCGTTTTCACTTTGACGTTGTAGCTTATGTATTATTTATTAATATTATAATAATACTATATAGACTTTTGTTCACCTATATTCGACATCGACAAAAATATTATTATACATAAGTATTCGAATAAATATTTTTAACTACAGTTTGGTGTTGGCCTCTTTAAATTATTTGTACTCGTGTATGTACATAATTTCTTGAACCAAGTATTAATATTTGGGTATATAAATAAATAGAAAGATGAGGAAAGTTGAAAATGTCTTGATCTGTGATATAATAAGTTTCTTATCGATATACATTTTAAACGAAGTAATACAATTTTTGTGGCGAGGTTTTCAATCCAGAATTCTGTGATTTTGACATTTCTTAATCGTTATTGAGAATACCTTTTGCTCAATAAATATTCGTTTGAGAATAAAACTATCAATCGAAACATATTTCTTTTTTGTTTTAAGAAAATATTTTTCCCGCTGAGCAATCTTTTTTCTTAATAAAAAAAAACTTTTAAATGATTGAGAGTATAGTGAGTGACAAACAGCTTCCAACCGTAACTCTTGTAACATGGATACCGTCAGTTTTGCAGACCGGAGTCAACGACTGTTACACCCGTAGCGCCGAGTAATATGTAGTTAAAATTTGTTAAAAATGTATAATTTTTTAATTAATCTATTAGCATTTGAAACAGCCGTGAAATGGGATATAAAATAACAATTACATTAATAATTCTTCATGGTTTAACAATGTAGCGCGCCTGTAAATTTATAACCAGCAATGAAATAAGTGTTGTGATAATAATTACATAAACGACAGGCGCTACAAACGGAATAATAGTTTGGAAATAAGGTACTTGCCCATAACGCCTAATAGAGATCTTCATTCCTACTATACGTAATGAATTAAACATTCCATTCCTTAGGAAAGGATCACCGCTTCCGTAATTGAAGTAAAATTATCGCTCGTATTGACAAACGTCTAAGTTACGTAAATAATTACATAACAAAGAGATGATGTCTTAGCAAAGAGACTTGATGTCTTAGAGAAAAATAACTCATAAAATTCTTACATATTGGAGTTCAGGATGTTGAATCTCCTCCAACTAGTTTTCGTCCGTTACATAATAACGGTGGTTTAGTAGCAGTGGCCTTGACATTTAGGCTAAAGCGAATAGGACCCCATATGTCCGGCTAGTGGTACAGGTCTGCTCCGAGAAAGTTGCGGAGTGGCGAATGTATACTAAAGGATTGGCATGGATTTCTCATACTTCAGTAAAAAAATCTGTAGGTCGAGAAATAATTTGCAGATTGTACATATTGATACCCAAAGTTTAATTGAGACAACCGCCTTATCTTTTATTTTATCTAACATATAACTAAGCTTCGCCGTTTAATACATTGAGATTATTTATTTGAAAGATTACGGAGATATGTTTATGTAATGAAATACAATTCGGCAGCGATATAAGTTATTAATAATTTACGATACAATATATTAATCCATTTGAAATCAACCCATCAGTTGAAATAATGATATAATATTTTCGTATGTACGTGTGCATTCTGGTACCATTTTTAAAAAGAAAATATTGAAATTGAATATAAAAGTAGTTCAATACAAATGAGTGTGCCGAATAGGTTCACACCACGCATTTTAGCGGTAATACCATATTACTAACACATGTACTTTATTTATATGAATATTTATATGATACTTTTACTGAAAATTATTTAATTCTCTTTATCTGTGTTTCCATCCTTAACCGCGGAACCCTGTATTACTTTTAGCCACAAAGGCCAACCTACGTACAGTTTTTATAATGGCAGTGGCAGGAATAGGTGCTAGTTGTAGCTGTAATTATGTAGAACCCAGCAATGTGGTGCAAGCTGAAAAGGTGATCCCTCTTTGAACATCTGTTACCTTAAGAGGAGGTATAAGCCTACGTGGGAGTCTCTCACATTTAAAAAGTATCTTTAAGCATTAATGATTAGTTTAAACCATTTATCGCTGCTTTAAAATTGATAAACCCGTGTTTGTATCTGATTACAACATTACCGCTGTGAATTCAAGATTGACTTTAGTATAAATTCATTGTGCCGACGTACAATCGGTGCTCTTCCGCTGACCTTCCACGATGCAGGGTGTGCTTCTTCTTTTAGCCGCGGGCTTCGCTGCAGTTGCAGGTAATGCTTTTAGATTACCAATCTGTAATGTTTCATTGTCTTTAATTAACTTGCCTTTATTTCTTATTCTTATTCCATAAAAATACATGCTTATAATTTCTTAAATTGTTGCTTAAGTAATATTAAGTGTAATTAATTAAAATTTTAATACAGGAAAATTTACTGTTCTGGCCCAATAACAGTTTTTTTGGCTGAATAATGGCCGCTCTACGTTTGGCTCCTTATTATTTGTAACTAAATTTTTAATGAAAAATGTATATAGACCTGTTTTATCTTTGCAGCTGCCCCCAGTAATTCGGAGAGGATTGTCGGCGGGAACGTCACCACCATCAATAAGTATCCATTCGCCGCTTCCCTCATGTACACAATAGACGATGTTGTGTACAGCCATTTTTGCGGTGGAACTATAATAACTAGACAATCTGTGCTTACTGCGGCCCATTGCATCTAGTAAGTGGTATTTGTCTTAATACTATTTTCGATACGGATCTATTCGTGTTATCTAAAGACAAAAGACAAGATGTAAAACGTCATTATTATTAATATTTTAATGGTCTTTATAACCCAATAGACGCCCGCTGTAGGAAATATACACGCCCAAAGATCTCCTCACCGATACATCCTACACCAGCCTTCAGGTGCTACATCCTTGAATACCTTACTTCCCCTATCGGCTGTCGTTCCTTTGAACAATCTCATACTCATACTATGCTCATTGTCACGCACGTCTAGGAACTCAATGTTGTGTCAGAGAACTCAGTTGTTCTACTGATTTCACTGCTGAATATGGCAATTTGAAAAAAGTTCTTACCGTTATATCACCATCAGACAATTGAGGTGAACTATTCGATTATATTACAAATTTGTGCCTAGTATTTTTTTGTAATCACACTAAATATATTCGCGACATAAATTTCATGTGATGGCAAGTGACAATAATATCGAAAATAGTGAATTTTAGGATGATAGCAATCGGAATTGGTTCAAAGTATTATGTGTGTAATAATTTAAGCAATATATCTGTTATAATGAAAATCTCATAAATATCCTTAACTGTCTTCTCGTACTTTGAGCCGTGTGATAAGAAGTTTTTATTTGTAATATTACGATTTTTCCGTAAATAGTCGATTCCGGAATTACATGTTATAATTGAATGGTAGTAGGATACTCTGAAATTCCTCTGATTCATACTGGGAGACTTGGCTATCACTTTCAATACTGTGGTCAAGCACGCTTACCATCTTCGAGTTTCATTTCACGTGAAACGAAGACGGTAAAAAAATACTAAAAAAGTAATTCTCTTTCAGCGGTGACTTGCCAAGAAAATGGCGAATGCGTGTCGGTTCCTCTTTCATTAGCAGCGGAGGTCAAATCCGTGAGACTGCACTGCTTATCACTCATCCTCTATACAACGAGAACACCAACGAAAATGACATCGCTATTATGCGAACTTTGGTCAACTTTGACCTAGGCGGTGTTCCTAAAGCAGGACCCCTTTCTGGGGCCACCTACAGTATCCCCGATAATGAAGCTGTGTGGGCTGTAGGATGGGGACTTAACGAGGTCAGTAGCAGTTGATTTATATACAAAAATAAATATACTTTGTGAATTTCTTTACGACATCTTTTTGATAGTGTGTACACGTGTCATAAAAGGAATTCTTTCAACCGCCAAGTAGTGGTCCTACTTTAACTAATTAGCACCTTACAGTTACGGACATGGATCGGGACTTAATATTAATTGAAAAATAGGACGATAAATTAGTTCAATAATTTCGCTAGCTATAGGATGTTAGAAAACAGAAAACACAAAATTTTCCTAGAAATTGTGGTGAATCCTATGTTGATGGACCAAAGTCTTCTTACACATAAAAAAATCAACCATACGTACAGTATTTTATAATTTTTAAAGAATATATGAAAGAACTATTAATAGTTTAAGCTCGACATCTAATAAGCGCTTCGCCAGTTGTAAAATTAAAAAAAAAAAAATTTATGTAATTCTTACTTCAGACTGAGGGATACCTATCTGAGCAGTTGCGCGACGTTCAGATCTGGACCATAAACCAGGACGTGTGCAAAAACAATTACGCAGGGGAGGGGCGTAATATTACCGACGACATGCTCTGCACCGGCTGGTTAGGTGTCGGTGGACGCGACCAGTGCACGGGCGACTCCGGCGGGCCCCTTGTCCACAACAGCGTTGTCATAGGCGTGTGCTCTTGGGGATATCCCGATTGTGGCCATCCGACATTCCCCGGTGTCAACATTCGTGTCTCCAAACACATCACTTGGATTCAATTGAATGCTTAAAATTTAATATTAAATATAAAACTTTCATTAATACTATTCTATTTTATTCTATTCTATCCTATCCTATCCTTTTTTCTGTGTGGAAAAATGCCTTCGCACTGCCCTCCCGCCACGAGGGTCGCGGAAGAGACTATGTGGGACTTGCACCCACTAAAAATCCCCCCGTGAGCCCTCCTCCGCATTGTTGGGGCAAGATAGGGTCGTTTTCGCATTCACTATCTTGCCCCAGCGGAAGGCCCGACTAATGTCTGGGCCGCCGGCACGGTTGTGAGGGTGGCTCGGCTCACCAGAACTACCCTCCAGGTTCGTGTGGGCTCCTTTGCGAAGAGGTAATGTCGCAGAAGGAGCCCACACGAACCTGGAGGGTAGTTCTGGTGAGCCGAGCCACCCTCACAAAGAGAGCTCGCCACCCGTAAGAGCCGCGAGCGCGCGCCGCTGCGGCCCATGCCGTCCCATCCCTTCTGTTCTGTTTATTTCTATGTCCTGTCCTGTTCTTTTCTGTTCTGTTCTGTTTCTTTTCTAAACTTTCCTTAAAAGAATTAGTATTCGTGAATAAATGAATCATGGATGTTTTTTCTTTATGCGATGAAGCGAGGAGACGAATAAAGCGTTCTTCTGATAGTAAGTGGTACGCCTGCTCTTAGACAAGGGGTGCTGGTTAAGATTATTTACAGCACCACATTGCACTTATCGCTTAAGACATAAGTCTCTATGCTCCAATAATTTGACTAGCATACAGCACCGTTCGAGCCGAAACACATTAATTTTTGCACTTAACTATTTGACGACAGGAATAGGTAACACCGGTATCAGTAGACCGAACACCAGTATCTATGTCTATATACAAAGAAGCGATTCTCGATTAGATATAGAAATTGGCAAGTCTGATAATTCCACTAATAATAAAAGATGCCTTGCTGAGAAAAACAGTAATGTTCATAGACATTATATTGTCAGGCACAACAGAAACGAAATACCAATAGGACATATATTATTTTATCTGTGGCATTTATGTGTCTATGCCAGAGGAGTCTCCACCGATTATATAGTAATTTAACTACATTCCAGTCTACTAAGTGAGTAGGAAAGTTGTGAAATAGATATTACAATGGAAGTAATAAGTACGCTTTAATGGAAACTTGGTGAGGATAATCGGAAGTTGGCTAAGTTTTAATGACAAGTTCGTATATACCAAGTCAAGTAAGCGGTCGTCGTTAGCGGATCAATATGTTGTCATTGTAAAGCTTATGTTGTACTATGTAAGACATGGTTTCACGTACAGCTTCGCAAATATAACTTATGTAATAAACGTCACATGGTATACAGAAAACTTTAGGAACCTATATTGTGTTTTAACGTGGTGACATTTTGCTCAGTAGGTCTTTGAGATATTATTAATAACAAAAGAAGTTACAATTAGGTATCTTAGTGTCAGCAAAGAAATCTAATATTTGACAAATATTAAGCGAATATTGAAGCAACTGCGAATTTTAATATGCTGAAAAATAACTTAAGTGCTGTTAAATAAGTATATCAAGCCTATCACCAGGTGAACTTTCTGCTCTTTTTAGGACTTTCACTACATACATATTTAAGAAAGAAAGATTTAAAATTGAAAACATTTTTCTATTTTAAAACGTAGATATTTCGCAATTTAGTATTGAATGATAATCCAGACATTAAGTAGATTAAGTACATAGACTGAGGGTCTTGGAAGTCCATTAAGAGGATATTTTCTTTGCAGTATTGCTAATAAAAGCTTTCCATTTATTATCAATTTACTTTCGAAGCGATGAGAAAATACTTTTAGCTTTTTCAGTTATATCATTAAATGTTAACTGTATACCTATAAGTATTATGTGCTAAATTTAGAGTTGAACTAACTGTAAAGTATTCCTTACAAAGAAAGAAATCTTAAAGAATTCAACGTTAAAACTTGATGAGCGATAGCTACAGTTTCCTAAGACTTTTAGCGAAGTTTCTTTTATAATTTTCTATTGAAACTTTGTAACAAACTAGAAAACTCCTGATAATCGTTCATTATGAGACGAACTGGCGAAAATTTCAAAAAATTTCCGCTGTATTCTTTTTATGTTTACTTGTTATAATTATTAAGTCGTGCTCTCTTGCGTAATGTTGTTACTAAGTTTTAACATGTATATCTATTTATCGTATTAAATAACAAATTTTTTATGAACCTTTTCAACATTGTACTCGTAATTATCATGAAATGCCTGCAAGAGTCTACGGCAACTTACTATCGAAATATATGAAGATACGTTCAATTTTGGTCTCTTGGGATTGCAGCTACAATACAGTTTGGAAGTCAAAAGCACAATGTGTTTAATTTTTATTTAAGGAAGTCAAGGTGAACCTATCGTACATCTGATGGTGATTCGTCTGGCAGTAACAATGAGATATATTTCCACAGCATCACATTGTTGTCGTCGCGACACGGGAAGTTAAAATTCATTGACCCTGTACATAACACTAAAGTGCACGATTCAGTTTAAAGACAGTAACCTTTTTTATCGTTGAACAAATCTTCAAAAAGATACTTTGGATAACACCTTACTTATTTTGGGAAACCTTCCTTTGGGATGGAGTGGAACATTTTGTATTTCTAGTTCTCCACGGTTTCTAGGGGGCAATGAATGACCCCATATTCAAAGCACGTGTAAGCAGGTGTTTGTAGCTATAAAGACCAGTAAAACCTTGACATATAAACATTTTTTAAATCTTATCATATCAAAGAAAGATGCTATCAGGTGATAAAAATAATAAAGTCATAACATTTTAAAAATTAAATCGATTACAAATATAATATCTTTGAATTATTTTATTTTCAGTGGAAATTTTCCTTATCCCTAAAGTATTTATTATTACTCTTACATGTTATGTTACTAGCCTTTTTTTATTTGATGAGGTCACAAGTCGAGCAATGTATCTGATGGTAAGTGATACTCTTGCCCATAACAACGTGGCGCTAGTTAAGATAGTATACACAGCACCACATTGCGCTTGTCGCGTTGAGACATTAGGTGTTAAGTCTCTTTACCACAGTAATATTACCACCTTACAACGCCGATCAAACTGAACACACAGTACCTTTTTGCGACAGACATAGGAGCTGTAGTGATATCTACCTAGATGGTCTCCTGCAATGGAGACATATCAGTAAAATTCATACTATATTTATATATATACATGTATACGAGTAGATTTTATTACTATAAATTTTGGTCATTTAACTGTTGGTAAATTTCTGTCCTTCTGTACTTTATAAAACAACAACCATATTGTATACATACATATTTATGTATAAATATAGTTGATGTTTAATAAAGTACTATACCAAAGTACAGAAATTTATCACCAGTTAAAAGACCACTATTTTTAGTAATAAAATCTAAATGTACAATCTAATTACACAAGGAATTATTTTCAAGTTATAGTTAGTCTAATATATAGTTAATTAACACGACGTTTGATAAAATGAAATGTTATTATTATAGGTAATATGGTTACGTAATGGCGTTAGGGATCATGTACGCATGTGCGTAATACGCATTAAAACCAATCGATTCCCCCGTGTAAAGTTGTTAACTTCTAAACTAACAATCTAAAAACTTTTTTTATTCACTAACATCCATAACAATCGTTCTATTTATAAACGAACTGCAATTACTGGTGGTAAGTCTCCGTTACCGGAGACCGTCTTGATAGGTATCACCGCAACTGCTGTTCCACCAAACAGTAATGTGCAAACGTTACTATGTTTCGATCTGAAGGAGGTTATATGCTAATGTAATTACTAAGGTAACGAGACTTAACACTTCACGTCTCATGGCGACGAGCGTAATAGTGGTGCTATGTATACTATCATAACCAGCGTCGCGTTATAACGGACGACCGTATCACTTACCATCAAGTAAACGCCTTATCAAATTAAAAAATATTCTGTATCAATAGCTCAAAGAATGACGATGTAAATATATTGCTTATAACATTTTTCTGCAATAGTTATCTTCCTAAATATTTTCTCTGTTACATGTCATTAATATAAGAAATACTTAAAAAAGGCATGGGGAACAGAGACTAAGTAAAAATCTTTAAAAATACTTGTAATTTCGAAATGAAAATCTAAAGGAGAAAATATTAATTAATCACTATTACGTTAAAATGATTTTTATTAATATTTTGAAGAATATATTTAATGATAAAGAAGAACAGATTAAAAAGAAAAACTGGATGGACCGATGTAGTGAAGAGAAACCGTCGGATATGCGCAGTCTGTATGAACCGATGTGGACGTTTTTGGGAGAGATGCCCAGCAATGAACATAAATCGCCTGATGAAGTTGATGATGAAACTTTGAAAGAACAAAAATACGTTATCGCTCCCAGCTGGTCATGAACCATTCACTTGAAACATATTTTTTTTAAATACCTTAAAAAAGAGGTATTACTTAAATGTATTACGACTTTAAGAATAACAAAAATATTAATAAAATCAATAAACTTTCATCGTTTTTATCAAGAAGAATAAACAGCGCAAACTGTTTTAAATTTAATTTGTTCCTAAGTTATACAGAAATATTTGTATCAACAACTATTTTCTTAAAACAAAAACTAGTTGTTAAAGTTTAAAAGTACCTGTAAACAGATAAACACATATGAATAATTTATATTGATCTTTCAAATATTTAAAAGGATACTATTAATGTAGTAAGTACATAGATTTAAAATGATTTATTGTACTTGTCCATTGAATTCAATATTTGTAGGAATTTTATTACTTCGAGTAGTGTTTCAAGTTTCAGCTGTCTATTACATTTGAGACCCCTTCAAACACTGTCATTATACATTAATCTATTCGACATTTCAGCTAGAATATTGCGACCTGGTTTATCTACCACGTAACCCCGTTATATCCTTGTTACCATGACAGCTTACCGCTCGTCGAAGTTGGCGACCCGAAGGCTGCGATCAATCTTATTATATTATATATCGGCGCCTTTGTATCATACAGGCGCCTTTGTTTTACGTCTACTTGTTATATTTGTGTGAATTAATCTATCCTTTCATCTTAACGGTTAAATGGACCTTTTTTGTAACCTCAAATTTCAAATGGTTTTATATGACAATGAGACTTGACAACGATACGCGTTCGTTAAATATATACTAACATTTATACCTATAGTGGTGTGATAATGTGTGTCCACTATTTTTCTGGTTGGTAATGGTATCACTGACCTCTGTATTACAAAGCAATAATGACACCGGAGACTGAGCAACATCTCGGCAATGGTAATAAATAGATTTTTGAAGAAGAACTACTTAATAATCAGCATGTTGTTCCCATTCCGCGATTGCTATTCAACCATTACCTAATTTTAACTATTTTGTGAAATTGTTCAGTGTCGCATCTCGATACTACGTCATTTACTTACGTTATTCATACCAAGGAGTAAACATGATGAAATCTACAATTCTATGAAATGAAGTAGCGACGGACAGTATATTACCATAGGTCGGATGGAAGCAGAAAACATGGGCGTTAATTTTCGATGCCACGAGAGGAACAAACCGTTAATGGTAAATAATACACTAGCCCATAAAACGAATTTCACTGACTTAAAACCTAATTAAAACCGGAACACAAAGTTTGCATACTGCTTTTTGCCACGTGCAATAAGAGCTGCGGTGGTATCTATCTAGACGATCTCAAGCACAGATCTACCACCAGTTAAAATTGTAATATATAGTAAAATTGACAGTATAGTCTTACTTACGTTTTTGTTGTAATCCTCTTCTAAGTCGTACTTCTTCATGACTGAGGGTAGTGGTCAGCATGTCTAGTGAACCAAACGACGACTTTCTTGGCAGTTAGACTGGAGTGATTTGCCATTTCTCTATTTATTGTAATATTTACTTTAAAAGATTAAGATGAAAGAAATTAGTAAAGCATTATGGTGTTTATTAAGAAACCTATATTAATGACCGTCCTCGGCAACTTTTATCGATGCATACGATATTTTTTCAATCAAAAATAAATGTTTTCTGTGACCAAATGCATAAGAAAAAAGATTAAAATAATTTGTTTGTCTATATCTAAGACTACTATATCAATTACAATCTAGCTACGGCGATTTAACTTCACAGTTTCCCAAAAACTTTTTTTAATTTTATTAGCACAAAAAGGTTAAATACAAAGAGAGATTTTGTTTAATAGTTTTTATTCAGTACACGTAAATAAAAAAATTGGTATCAACAATACCGCATCAGTTTTCGAAAAAACATTGCTTCGGACCGCTTCCTCGATTTGCGTATATAACAAATACGTTCACAAAATAAATTATATTACAAATAAGTGTAACATTAGACTTATAATATCAATGGTATATTCTATCAATGTATAATCTGGTTAATACATTGCCATACAAATTGGAGCGGTTATAAACTAAGTTACATATGAAACATTAGTTTACTAATACCAAAAAAAATATTATAAACTAACCATTTTACGATACAAAAGTAAATTAAAACGAAATACCAAATTATGTCTATCACACAGTGCTCTCAATATAATTAAGCATAAAAACTTAATTAGAACTTAAGTCGTTGATTAGTTAACTATGAAGAGGATGATTTTACAGAAGCACGAAATTATTTAAAAATATTATATATAGTGTTGAGTAATTGAATGTTTCTAGCGATGGCACTTTTTGACTAACGAACAAATATCACTACATAAACATGTAAAGCGGGAGGCTCAAGGCACGAGCTGAGACTTTAGAAACTTGGGAGGTTACTGAAGGGTTGGAGAATCTACAACTCATCGTCTGGTTCTTCGGCGTCGGCCAGTTTAACAAGACCTACGAAGCTCTTCTCGGGCTGCATGATGGAGTGCCTATCGCCGCCGGTGTTCCTGACGGCCAGCCGGTCGCCAGCGCGGAGGAAGAGGGCGGCGGCAGAGAAACAGGAGTTGGGCTTATCCATGACTTCAGCAGAGTGAGACGACTGGGCGCATTGGAGCAATGTGTCGCGCCCCTCCCTTGCGGAGTTCGTACGGTGAAGAACCCACGATATAATATCATGGCGGTCCAGATAGTATATCTACAAAACAAAACAATATTAACAAAACGTGTACGCTCTGTTTGAAACGAACGAAATATAATTAAAAGATAACTAAACCCGTATCAGGTAATACGTCAAAATTACTTGATAATACTTTTAAATGTGAAAAACAAAATTACTAAAAAGTTATAACATTAAAATTTTTATTAATTTGTTGCTTAAATAATTTGAAAACTTTAAACAATACTTTCACAGTACACTCCTCTCAAAGTAAAATCTAATGTAATCGATTTATTCGTCTAGGTGTTAATATGCTGTCGCAGATTTTGTCTCAAATTTATTACAATACACTTTTGTTAATTTCAAAAGATACTCTTATATAAGTCTTGAAATGTTAATTCATGAAAAAGTGCTACAAAAGTAGTATCATGGACAATCACTATCAATTTTGCCACGAGTACTTTCATACTACATATCTATCGCTATTTTTACATTCTGGACCAGGTTTACCTTGACACAGCTATGACTTACTTGTACATAGACGAAGTACACGCCTGAATGGTGGACGTGGACATGCCCACTGCGGGTCAGAGTGGGCCGCGGGTTAGGGGAAGCCAGTGTCCAGGGCGATGGATACCACACGTCGTGAGGAGCGCCATGTGAAACACGTACTAGTCCGTTGCCTAGCAAAAAAGCAATCAAACTAAGTTATTTTTCTTCAAAGTCATGAAATCTTGACTTTTTAGTCGTGGTCAGCATCCTTCACTAGAGCTGCAATTCATGCTAGTGGTTTTGTAATACCTTTTTTATTCTACAAGTGTTTTTACTAGCATATAATATTAAGTTGACTAGAGGGACTCAAAACTTGACCTTACCTAAACATAACTTTACACCGAAAGTCCGTTTTTATTTCTTATCGCGTTTTGATCTTGAACAATCTATACTTTCTCTATATTATTAAAGACTTTAATAATCTCACCTTTGTAGTTGTCGTGGACTTCAGCATTCAGATGAGACGTGTTGCCGTGGAAGTGAGCCGCGATGAACGGCCTCCTTCTTCCTTCCTACAAAGAATATTGATTCTTTAAATACAAATGTCTACTTCATCATCACCATGAGGAACCATCTTCAAACTAAAGTTTGACGGACAGAAATACCTTACACAGACTAAAAAATAAAGTTTTTTGAAGATCTTTTATTCTATTTCTGTTTTCTGGTGTTGATATTAATTTTTTGATTATTTATCGGACTAAGTAGTTCTAAATCTAGAGTTGATATTTTATGAAATATATTATAATATGAATTATTAATATATGCATTTTTAAATGAAGTAAGCTTCGATCTACTTTTCAACAACCTCTCTCCTCTTCTCATGTTTTTGGCTTAGATAAAAATGCAGAATAATCGCCACTTTTATAGATGCTAATGATGGTAGCCCATAGCATAAGTACACTATTTTATATATATTTTATACTGTACCTCATCATCACTGTTCCTGGCAGTCCTTGTCACCGTGTGAAGCGCCATTTTACCAGCCACTGACGAGTCGGTGCTCGATGCGAACTTTTTAGTTTTTCGTCTGTAACCAAAATAATATTACAGATATAGGTATGTTAGTCTGCTGTTATAAAAGAGATTTATTTTGTAACTAAGTCTTTAATACATTTCTTAATTAAAATGTTCCTGCTGCATAACAAAGGATCATATCATATTTTATAATGACGATGAAGTCGGTCTTCGTGAAGTTCACAAAGAATTATTCGATGAAGGTACCAGGAGATTATTTTGATTTGAAAAACAGATACTATTTTTTTTTTATCTAATAATTTCTGCGGGTAATATCATAAACACAACAAAAGTAGCTGTGCCCAATAAACACAGTTTGGTTAAATCATTTCATGATTTCACAAAAATATAGTAAAGTCAAAAAAGCATCTAAAAAAAAGTATCACAGCGGGTAATGTTATACTTTATTGAATATATAACTATTAATTATTTTTATAAAAAGAAACACAAAATTTATTTCGATGGAGATTTAACCTCAGGACATTTATCACTTTTATAGCGAGGAGGGTAAGAATTTATTAAATGAAACCTCATTATTTTGCGAAAGTTAAAAGCATAACAAATTCTCATAAAAAATATAATCGACGTTCGATATAATCTAAAAAATAAAGTTAACTATGTTATCAAGTTTTTTATGAGACTAAATTCAATAATGTGGCCAAAGTATGTACATTTTGAATTAATTACAATGTGCTCTATATGTTATATATTAGGCTGTAATAAACTTATTAATAATAAATAGACATTCTATATTTTATATGAGTAGATTTTAACAAGAATTTTCAAAGTTTAGTAACAAAAGAAATTGTCTTTTTTACTGTGCAGTCACAATATCTTATAGTGAGTATAAGCTTTCTGTAGAATAACTTTAGAGAGTAGATAAATCTCCACGTTTTATTATGGTAAGTTTTATAACTTTGTAGATAAATTTTCTGTATAACCTAATAGTATTAAAGAAATGGATAGATAAAATATTTTGTGACCTTAACTATAGTAATTACTGAAAAAGTCGGTGTAATTGTTTCAAAATTAATTATTTGCTATTTTACCTTTACAGTTGATTTATAACAATGGTTACATATAGAGATGTGTGTGTAAAAATCTTTTGATTAAAAGTTTGTTTTTCATCTAAGATATCATAAGAAAATTATTTGTTTATTTTTTAAAATAATCATCCTTTCAATTGTAACTTTATTACAATATTAAATAATATACACCGTGATACAAATGAACTGAACAAATGATTGCAGATTGCTTTCATTCGACTCGAACCAAATTATATTTGCAATTCACTCATATTCATGCCATTGGAACTTTTATTTCTTTTAACCTTTAACCTTAGCGTTAAAGGATATAAAGCTAGCTTTCAAATCGAATATCCTTGGACTAATATTGGTTTCAATACGATTTTTGTATGCAAACTTGCAATTCCATTACATTTTCGTTAAAAACAAATATTCCGACCTATTTCTTATTTGAGGTATTTCTTTATTGGAATCTTTGTTAAGGGAGCCAACTAGAGAATTAGAGTTTCTCACAATAGCAGAATATATATTACATTAATTACAAGTTATTTATTACATAATACACATTTTGCATATGAAGTATAGTATAAACAGTATGTGGTAGTGTGGGTATGAGAATGAAACTGTACACCAGCTGACATGTGGAAACCGGACACCTGTGGTCGCATGGCCTTCATAAGGACCCATATAAACTGAACCACGTTAAATGAAATAATTTAACTCAAGACTAGTACAATTAAAAGTTCTCTATATCTTGGCGCATTCACAAAAAAAAACAAGTTAAAAATAATTTTAGTACGTAATAAATCTTAAAACAATTTCGACTTGTAATTGATGTTATTGGAAACTTGTTAGCGGATCCGGGCTGAAGACAGGATGAGGGATGAAAAGCTTCTCAATTGGCACTTTGAGACACAAAATGGTTTTGTTTTTAGTAACAGCACTAATATTTCTAACTACACCACCCTTCAAATCGAAACATAGTATTTCACTAATACTGTACCTTAGTTATATATAGATGACAAGAGTAAGTATTCACTAGTAGTAGTATAATCGGAAAGTTTATCATCCAATTCACAGTATATACACCTTTAAATACATTTAAAATCTCGCTTGTTATTCTAAATAAAAACATGTCTAATAGAACCCTAAAGATATGAAAAATCTATTTATTTGAGGCTACACAATCTTTGAGTTTATAACACTTATCTAATAAAAAACATTGTTGTAATTTACTAAAGAATGAATCTCCATAAGTATTAAGGATATTAAACTATTGCACAATATGCAATCATCGTATTAATTATAGGATTTTTAATTACATAGATTTTCTCAATACATCCTACGATGATACATATATACTAGATTACATATAAATTATATTACACAGAAATAAAATCAAGCGGAACCTTTCCTCTCAATAATTTTTGTACTCGAAATGCTATAGTATAAGAAATCCTTGGCAGATGCCGTAATTATATTTGGATTATGATATCAGAATGCTCTAATTACTGTTCATGAGTAAAGTAAGGTTTTATGGGTAATTGTGTACGTTGAAATTAACACCGTTGGTTGTACTCATTTTGAAACGTATGAGAAAGGTCTATTAAATATTTTAGTAATAATTAAAAAGATTATAAAGACTAGTTAGTCAGATATGTTGTATTTAAGATGATGCTAGTTTATTCTCTTCTTAACTAGACTAGATATATTAAACATTGATAAGAATATCTTACCGTTCCTCTGATTTGGAAATTATCTTCGAAGTTGGTAACTCGGCGATAGCGTCGATAGTAGAGTCGGAGAACACACTGCGTTTCACTCTAATTTCCTCAACTGATTCTTTTGATGGTCTCGGTATTATTGGCAACTCTGTACCACACATAAAAAATACAGTGAATGCTCATAAATAATAAATGGACAGGTTATTTGTGACTGGGATTATAGTTACCTAAAGTTCAATTAAAGACTAGGAACATTGACTCAATGTTGCTGTACTTAATTTTTACTTACAACTATAAACAAAAATATATTCTATTAAACATTACAGTGATTCTATTACTGTGAATCTTCAAAATGCTCTCCTCATGATATGTCTGTGTCTCCTTGACTGTCTTTAAGAAGAGGAGAGTGTGTAACTGTTATATTCGCCTCTATTTGCAATTTTTAACTACTATTTCTTTTTTGTAATTATTACTTGTAAATAGTACTTACATTGTTATAGTTTTTCTTTGTATTTGCTAGAGAAAAACTCTTTTTATTGTTAAACTCGCCTTTGTTTCTTATATTCCAATTTGTTTCCAGAGGAATTTGTATGTATTTGTTAAAAAATAAATTATCACAATTACTCACTGTCCTCCGGTAGTTCTGGATTTTCGTTGAGCAAGCGTTTCATCTCCGTGATGTTCAAAGGAAATGCTCTATCTTGGTCCACCTGCACCACAGCATCCGTAAAGTCTTCAGGCTTCAAGCGCACCATGTTCGTTGTGCCAATCTAAATTTCACCAAAGAAAAGTGTAATAAGATTTTTTAAAAAAATATTATTCCAAACGAAAAACTTTAACATATGTACTTTTTAATAGGTCATTGAAACAGAGAATATTTAATTCGTTCATACATTATACGTACGAGTTGTATTTAATTTAACCATAATTAGATTTTAATTTGTTTTAAAACGGATTTTATACAAAAAACCTCATTATTATTTAAACGATTCGGTTAGATACCACTCCCTAAATAATAATATATATGAATACGAACACAAAAAAAGACAAATCCTCTAAGTTTCGCATTAACTATAACCAGAGCAGGGCCCGTGCGAGTTGACTATTAACTCTCATTTAAACTCTTTTTTCATCTAATTAAAAGGATGAGTCAGTAAAAACGGTAAAATGTAAATGGAACTGCGAAAAATAAACTCTCAACGAGCAGTCCACTTAATTATAATTTTTTTCCCCAAAAAATATTTTTCACTTGTGACATTTAAGCAATGTAGAGAATTAAACAAATTTTACTATTCATATTTTATACTATTGAATCATGTGTCTCTGTATATATTTATGTCTTGATTTAGATTATTTTAGATCACCTAATGTCTTTAGTACTAATAGCAATATAAACTCATAGTAATAGAAGTGAAGAAATACTATAATGTCCTAAACTTAAGGGCGGTGTAACTAATTAAATCACTAAAGTAACGGTACATAAAAATCCTATGTCTAACGCGACGACCACAAATTGGAGTAAACAGTATTGTATATTATTAGTCATGTTCGTTTCATTGATTCGTGAATTAATAAAACAGTATTGATAATATTATCAGTTTCATTTAACCTGCAACCTACGTAAACGTGTAACATGGAAACCGCACGAGCGTCATCATCACAACTCAATCTGTTCCTCGTTATTGAACAACCGCAACAGATATCAAGGTGTCCTAGATTCTATTCTCGGTTTAGATTATTTCAGTAAAATTTACTTGAGTCACATGCTTAACTACGTCTCTCAGTAATACATTCTACATGACGTGAAATACGGTGTTGGCTAATTTTGGCCATGACACAGACGTCCAATCTATTCTGAATGGGAAAGGTTTAAAGCTGTTTTGACTGTTTCCGTCAGTTCTAAAAATAATATTTATGTAACAAGAAATACAGCGATAAAGAAAATATTACTTTAAAAACAACAATTTTTCTCTACTTGAATTTAGTTAAATAGAGCAATTAAGAAATTCTTGTTCTTTGTATCCAGAAATTTGTTTTCTAAAGGAAGTGAAATGTTTGTTAATTATAATTGCTTATTTTACCTTTGGACCCTGTTTGTAGTAGTCTGGATACCAATCGCCGCTTTCAGCATCTTCGTCGTCATACATATCCTCATCGTCGGCCATCTGAGCTTCATCTTCTAACACAGTTAATCCGTGTAACTTATTCAGCGATGGATAACTTGGCTTATCTTTATCTGAATCTTTAACATCTTCTACTACGTTCCTATCGTTGGCTACTGTTATATCCTCCACTAGGTTTCCTTCTTGATCCTCGTCTGCGTATATCTAAGACAAAAGATTTATAATTAAATACATTATCTCAAGAAATCTAATATGATTTTTTAAAGGACCTAATGAGATAGACTTTTTAACATCGTGTACATTGCGTAATATAAATTTTTTTAGTAATACAAATTAATGTCACAAGAATTATTATTTAAAGCTGTTGTTATTTGATTATTCCTTTGAGTCATTTAATTAAATATTAGTTATAAGACACAATATACTACAAGTAATTTGTACATTTATAATAATGTGATTGTAGTTATAGCAGTTATATACATTTCAATGAACAGCTTTATACGTTCTCATTAAAAAGATCATCTTATTGTTTATCTGCCTGCAAAGGTATTTGCGTGTATAAATTTGATAACATTGAGGGTATGTCTGAAAGGTTGAGTCTAAAATTAATGATCATCATCGCTTCAGTTTTCATTTTGAGGTCGATTGATGACCACAATCCTTCGCAATTTTAGATATAATAATCGTATAACTTTTTAATCTCCTCTTAAAAGACGCCGATGGAAAAGAAGTGGTGGGGTATAATAGTTGATAATATTGTTACGAGCGGGGGGGATAGAGGCAAAACACCATTGAAATTTTATTATTTTCCCTTTATTTCGATGCTGTCA
>DWLS01000504.1:0-29733 GCA_018246255.1 Pachliopta kotzebuea | reverse complement strand
ACTCGCTTATTAGAAATAGTGAAATAAATCGAATTCGTGTGTACACAGTGCAAGTGAGCATTATCCAGTGCAGGATCCAGGGACTCCTCGGTGGGACGGATGTAAGGCGGCTTTTATTGTCCTTATTTTCGCCGTGGTCTGATTGCATTCCCACAATACGCTTGGAACAATGATTCCATCCCCGATGGGCGGGATACAGCCGGTCTCGCCACACTACTTTTTTCACATATGTATATATATATATGCAATGTGCAATCATTACTGTGTTCCGCTTTGAAGGCTGCTGTGTATACCACCTTAACTAGCATTACGTTGTTATGGGTAATCTTGTCACTTAGTATCAGGTGAATGCATTGCTCGTCCCGTCGACTAGTCAAATAAAATAAAACAAAGATAAAATATTTTGTAGCATGTTAAATACATATGTTAGTATTTTGATGATATTGTTAATATTTAAGTACTAACGTCTTGTATTCATGAGCAGCAAATGCAGTAGGATGCTTTGGAAATACCCTTGACTCATTGTGTAGGCCTGTAAATCATTAGATGGGCATCCAGCTGTTGCGGGCATATTGCTCGGAGGACTGACGACCGATGGAGCAGTAAGGTCCTAGAGTGGCGGCCGCGTACAAGTAAACATAGTGTTGGAAGGCCCCTTACAAGGTAGACCGACAATCTGTTGAAGATCGCGAGAATATACTGGTTGGAGATAGAGCAGGACCGATTGAAGTGGAGATGATTAGGGAAGACCTATGTCCAACAGTGGGCGTTTATGGGCTGATGATGATGATGATGATGCAATTCTCGATGTGTAAAAATCTCAGATATTATTATCCTACGTAAGTAAACCCGTAAGCAATATATTCACAAACGTATAATTAAAATATTCATAAGGACTCCGATCACGTGCAAGGAGATCGTAAAGGATTTACCCCGTATACTTTAACTAGATCATTGGAAATAAGCTGTTTATGTTAGAACTTAACTATTACTGTACTTACTTACAAATGCATATTTTTCATTAATTTTTTATAGGAAAATTTGGAAGTATACTTCTTTAACTAACAAAAATCATAGAAATCGGATTATAACAAAAAGGTTCTAAGGCATTGCTTAACTAAGAGTTTAAATTTAAATAAAAAAACATACTTATAATGGGATCTAGTTTGATGCTTATATAAAAACATAAAATAAACATCCATAGTTTTCCCATTGCTGGGATTCAAAGCTCATAAGAAGGAGAGCATTTTTTTTATTTTTCTGTGCTTGCTTTTTTCCTTAAACTAATACAAGTAGTTGCCCGTTGCATTCGCATATAAAAAATAAAAAAATTCAAAACGTTGTTACCATAGCTATATATATATATGACATATGTCAGCCATTAAGTTGGCATAGCGACAACCCATTCTGCACGGACGCACGCCGAGAAAGGCAAGATATTAGTAGGACTATAACCGCAGTATTTATTTACTTGTTACATATTTATTTACTATGACTCTCATTATGAAAACCGAGAGTAATATATCCTGTACTACCTCCTTACAATTTAAGTTATCATAGCTTTAAAATATAAAGAGACAACATGAGAACGTTATATGTTAGGGCCAATAAATTTAAGTCACTAAATATAGCGAATAAGTTACTATAATGGTAACATAATAAAGAACTAAACTTATAGCTTCTAATATGCATGGAGACGGCTTTGCGAGGCCTCACCTGTTCCTTTATTTATTACAACAAATAACTGAAAGCAAACTTATATATAATTCAGTATATATTAAGCTGTTTACTTGTATGAGTATTAGCTTTATTTTAAAGTAACCATTCGTGCTATTTAAAGACTTCGGTCTTCAGGATCTTAATGATTTTTGATTGTGTGGCTTCACGAAACTTCCTGTATGATCTAGCTTGATTCCAGTGGTTTATCTTTCAAGAAATTAGATCTATCTAATTGGAAAAATTAAGCTAAAATAGGTCAAAATTATCTCTTGTGGAATTTATTACAAGAGACCTATATCCAGCAGTGGGCCATCGATAATGATCATTATTTTAATATTTAAAAACTCGTTTAGTTTTAAGTACTACGAGCATTGCCAGAGTATAGTAATTATAAAATTTTAACTGGTGAATAAATGCAGAAACTTTGAGATAACTTTAAGAATATGGTAAGTGATAACTTACCACTAGATGCATGTCTCTTCCTCAAATAAAAAGAAACTATAAACCGGACTAACACGGAACACCGTTTCCGCTGCGATTTTAATGCTCCCTCTTCAGGTTCGTGTGAATTACGAATTTACTTCCCGCTTTAACACTATCAGATGCCTTTTGAAACGGTAAATACTGGCGGTCGCTTTGATACCGGAAAATGTTTTAAACCTCAGTGGAGGATTAAATGAAGATAAATTCAATTAACATGCAGAAGACATTTAATCATTTCAATAGGATATTTACTTAGAGAAAAGCACTGCGTATAAAAAATATTAAATATCATTTTAAAATAAATTGCTATACAAATCGCGACAGGATCGATTATGCATATTTAGTAGATATAATCTTAAAGAGTATTGCAGTTAAAGAAACTGTAAGATATTTACCAATTTAAATGAAATTGTACATGCGTTGTATATTAATAATATAGTTCATATTTTTTGTAAAATATAAAAAGATAAAAAAGATTACAGAACAAGAAGTCTTCGCGAAATCCAATATACCAAAAAATTCGGAACAACTTACTTAGGCCGCGAAGTCTCTGGGAAACTTTTAAAGAGTTTTGTAAGAAGATCAATTTTCATCCTTTTGTAAAGATAGCGAGTTTTATATTCAGAACCGTGAAGTTTCGCTTTTGACTTCCGGCGATAGCATGTGAAAAAGGGCGACAACGAAATAGAAAGAAGTTTACTTATCTGCAAGGATCATAACCACGTAGATAGATTTAAAATAATACATGACGATATAAACAGGAAAATGATATTCACTATTATACGTAGTTTTGTTGCTCAAGTAATTTTGCCAACAACAAACCAGATCTTTCAAACCATTTTATATTATTATTTCAAAACTACTGCAGGAATAGTATACACAAAATGAGACTACTAAGATAAGGTATTATTAGATTTTAATATTTGAACGCAGCTTCTTTGCTTCTTCGAAGTAAAGTTTATTTATAAACAAACTTAATATTAATTTGTCAAACTTGAAATATAACATTTAAAAAAATCATACAATAAATTTATTTTATGATTTAAACTTTATGTAGTCCAGGAATTATTTAACAAAACACTTGTGTAAGCAACCTGCTATTATTGTATTAGCAATATAATAGAAATTCAAATCTAGCTATTCATTTTTGAAAGGCACTTAAATAATTTTATGTAAAATGTATTAATTACATTTAATTGTTTTTGTTTAAAAATTAATAACTTTAAGGCAACTAAACATTTAAAAGTTTTTTTCTATCTCAGTTTATAATCTTTTTTACCTTCAATAACTAGGAAGTGTGTATTTCATATCTTTTTTACAATACATTAAATCATAATAACACAATGATTTATAGATGTAGTATTATAAAAAAGTAGTTCATTTCTATAACGAGAAACAGAAATAAACGCCTTTAAACTAACAGAAATTTTCAATTCCTTTGAAACAAAACTCGACGCTTCACCGTTTAGCAAAGGAAACATCTTCAGGAAACTTTGGCGGGGCCGTGCCGAAGTTGAAATAAATTTTGTCAATATTACCGTAAAAATTTTGCGGGTAATATTAAAAATATTCACGTAAAAGGTCGATGACGTTTTTTTTATAATGTATATTTCTGACGTGGCTCTGACAGATTCACAAAAGATGAGGGAAAATAGGTTTCGTGATTTTATTAATTTGTAGGAATTATTGAGGGGAAAGTTATCACCATTGATGAAGAATGTTCGGAAGTACGAGTACCAAAGATCCAATTTCTACCTTTAAACTGTACTACTGTATATTGCTGTGTTTTGATTTAACGGGGGTTTTGTTACTGCGGTAACGGAACTGAACATATAAAAAGCGACTATAGTATTATGATGTTATGTATATAATAGTAACCAGCGCCACGTTAAGGAAAAAAATATTACTTACCTTACTCGTCTAGTTGGTTGTCGTTAAAAAAAAGCAATTGACGCAATTTTAAATAAAAAGAATAATAATATGGAAGATAAATCAACTAAGATGTGTATTTTAGAACTATAAAATTAAAAATATTCGCAGTGATGATTGTATTGCAGATTTGTTATATGACTGAGGTTATCATTCAAACTTCACCACATTAGGTCTGGAATAAAATCATGATCTGCTTATCAGAGGCTGTAGTTATCAGCCGTAAAACTATTGAGAAAAAGCCTCAAGTTACTAAAGACAAATATTTTCAGCTGTGAGAATTATACATATATTTATTTTCACTATTTATGATACGCCTATTAGCAAAGTTAACCAATAATATATGTTCATGAATTAAATTTTTTCCTAAACATAATTGAATTTATCACCACATGAGATTACTTAAAGCTGAGGGAATCTCCCTTCGATGACTTATTGGATCTTTTGTGTGCCGGCCCACGAGTGGTATCAAGTGGTATCGAAAATCGTTTAGGTAAAGCTATATAAACGTATCATCGGGGATAATTCCGGACCCGTACCATTCATATTATAGCCGCGGTATTAACCGCGGCTTTATTTATACTTGTAAGCTTTTTATATCTATTTAAAATATTACCTTTATCTTTATGGAAAAAAGATCTTTTAGTAATTGTCAATTTTGCATTGTCTATGATTTAGTCAAGTGTGTGTCCGAATTTCGTTGTGGTCGCGCCTTGACCAAACAGTAAGGTCAGCCAAAATGAAATTTGGCATTAATATTGCAGTGGTTCTTAACTATATCCGGTTCCGGTCTGACAACCGGAAGTGTTGTCGAAAGTCTCTATATACCATAACTATGCATATCTTTGACATTATTCTTATACAAACATGTTCCTCGTAATCAAGTTACTATCTATATGTACTTCCGATATAACCGGCCAACCGGAAATGAGACCAAAACTCACCAAGTACCTTAATGGTGCATATTCTTGATATCTTTATTGCAGTAAAAGTGTTCCTCGTCGAAAAATATTTTTTTATGTACTTCCGACTCTGGTCGACCAACCGGAAGTTATCCAAAATCTATATACCGTATATAGATCCTATATAGATATATCTCAATATTGACAGTGAGAGGAACGGCGTTACACATACACAGAGTTTATTTGTCTTAGGTTGTTGATGATTTCAGCAGCTTAACCAATTTTGGAGCTTAAAGTTATTTAAAATAAAACTTTCATACTAATTATATAGTCCTTTCTAATATTGACAGTTTTTATTATAGTAGAAAGCTGGTTAAAATAGAAAACTTATTCGCAAGTAACAGAATGATACTACACTTTACTTTGAGTAAATCTCAATAGTCACAGTAAGTTAGACTACAATGAATACTAAGCACTGAACTCGTTTAGAGCTTAGGCTAAGTGCATTAGGAATGGCTCTTTTTAAACAGTTTAAATGTAAGACTAAAACTTGTTACCATTGTAAGTAATGGTAATAAAGACAATGCATATAAAGTATCTGATAACAGCGATCACTTATTATCTAAACTTAACCTTTAAGTCTATTCTTTTTGTATCTATACTTTAATAAAAATCGTGTAAATATATAAGCTAGCTGTTATTCTATTAATATCTTCCCTGTCTTGGCGTGCGTCCGTGCAGAATGAGATGTCGCTATGCCAACTTAATGGTTAGTATATGCTATATATAGCAATGGTAATGTTTTTTAGTTTCGAATGTAACGGGCAACTACTAGTTGTTAGATAATATAGAAAGTGAGTTAACGTTAATAAACGAATTACTGTTATTATAGTCGACTAAAACTATGCGATTCTATGTTCGTTATGTCGTTTAATATACGTTTTTTTCTTCTTAGTAGAAAGCAATTGTAAAAGAAGTTCACAATGAATCGATAAAATGAAAAAGAAATGGCGATAATGAATGAGGAACGGCAATCTGCTCCAACGTTTTTGAATGAAATTTCAATACATTTTCGCTTCCTTCATTTTGATTTCTTTTGTGTGTTGGAGTATTTTAAATTAAAGGTAAATTTGGGGAATTTCTATTTAAAAATCTCCTTTATTAGGTTCCCTGTTGTGTGATGGTCTTCCTCTTTAATTTCTTATATAACAACTAGTTGTCCGTTGCATTAATAAATGTTTTATTTAGATAAAATGTTTAATATGAGAATTATCATGTCATAAAGAGACACATGTTAATTAAATTCGCATAGCGACATCCCATTCTGCACAGACGCACGCCAATTAATTAAAGATATTAGTAGGATTATTATTAGTTTTCCAAGCTTGAAAAACCTTCGAAGTATAAGTCTTTATTCAGAAATAAACTTAATTTAACTCTAATATCATAGAGATTAGTAAGATCTGTTATTTTTGAACACAAAGCCGATTATCTTCGAAAAGGTTCTAGACGTGGCAAAGTGAATCACTAATAAGTCAGTGCAAAGTCCCGTTTGATTATTCCAACGAAAAGCCAAAGATTTTATTTGCATTCGTTATATTCCTATTGCAAATGAAACTCGCTTAAACATTCATAGCTTTGGCCATTTTAGATTTCAATCTCTTATTATAAATTAGACTGTGTTATATTTGTAAAGTTCATACAAAGTTTTGTTGTAAATGGTATAATTGTTGCAAATTTGCGGATGTAGAAAATTGTTAATGTACAAATGGGTTTTTGATATTACAGGAATATAAAGGTAAAACTATGTCAACTTTTATTATAGCTGCAGAAATGGATTTAAGCGAATTTCGTATGGGCAAACGACGACATTTTCAAGGTTTTACGAGAAGGAAAAGCTCTTGTATGATAAAGAATTCCAAATATCTTTCGTTAGACTTTCACCGACTAAAACTCCAATGATATTCCTCATCATTCTATCGTCAATATCTATTAAATAGGAAGCATCATTATATTAGTATATTGATAATTAATCTGAAGTACAACAAGGAGAATAGACATATTAAGAAGTGTTGACCTTTCATCTATACTTCTATATTCCTTGAGGTTTATTTGTTATTTTATAGATAATACAATATATCTAAAACAATGGTTCCATAGTAACTAATAAGTATACTTATAATAAAAAATACTCAGTTCTCTATTTCTTACTATATAAATATATATAACATAAACAATATTTAATGGCACGTTCATATATCCTTCACTTATCATAGTGAACTCCTGTGTTTACTTATTTAAAATTTGGTTATATAACACATAAAAATTTAAATTATGTCCTGTATATTATAAGTGATATAACAAGGAACTTAAGGGGTGTTTACTTAACGCAACTTGGTTAGTAAAGGGCAAGCTAAAGCAAAATTATCTCACCACGGATCGTCGAACATAAATAGGGTTAAGAAAGTTTCTTAAGTAATTGAGGTTATGATACATACTTCAATATTTATATTTATGTAATCAAATCCTGTTTCTACCGTCAAATAGTAATGTGCATATATTACTGTGTTGTAGTTTGAAGGGTAATGTATACTAGTGAAATTACTGGGGTAACGAGAATTAACACATGTCTCAAGGCGATGAGCGTAATGTGGTGCTGCCATCTTAAACAACGTAGTGTTGTTATAGGCAAGCGTATCACTTACCATCAGGTGAAGATCTTGCTCGTTTCTTTGCATTGTCGAATAAAAATAATCCTTTAAAAGATTATATAATATATACACTTTAACTTTATATTTAATTAAAGGGGTGAAAGAAGTCCCACGGTTTTTTTTCATATCAATCCCTCTGTATTCACGCCTTCCACTCCGAAGGTACTGGGTTCGGATCCGGTCTACACTAATGAATTTTTCAATTTATGTGCAGTTATTTACCAACTAACATCAAGTGCTTTGACGGAGAAGGAGAACATCGTGGGAAAACCTACATATCTATGTGATGACCATCCGCGGCCGGACTAGTATGTGAAATGGAGAAGGCAATGGCAACACCACTACATTATAACTGGCAAGAAATTCGTCGTGTGATTCAGTACTCATAATGACCATGACCCTCAGTTATGAGGAAATACGACTTAGAAGAAGAGGGGGTCCCATACAATAAACCTTGGGACCCGAGCCAACTTCACCTGGGAACATAATGTAGTGTGAAATTCAATCATGTGGTTTATTCTTTGAAGTGAAGTTTGACGATCAGAGAGAGAAAACTATTCCAGTCCAGTTGTGACTTACAGGACAATGGGCCTTAGGATTCCCTAAGAATGCACCTTTAACCTAGTACTAATTCGGATGAAATTTAAAATCTGTAAACCTAGGTAGGGGCGTAAAGGGTCGCCCATAACAATTCCCGGAACCCAAGCCAACCTCACCTCCTCTTGCACTCTACTTATCAACAAACGAGGCTCTGGCTCCCCATCAACCCGCATTGGACCAGCGTGAAGTGTCATGGCCTAAATCCCTCTACTACTGGGGCAGGCCTATATCCAACAGTAGAAGCTATAGGCTGATGACTTTAATATTCTCTAAACAATACATTCCTATCAATAGTTCAATTATTCCAGAACTTAGAAATTGGAAACAAAGGCAGAGTATTTGAAGAGTTTCTATTGTACATTGTTCTTCAATAACATTAATACAGTCTTTAGAACTAGAAATACCAATAAACCTTTATTGAATACTATATAACGGAATTGTTTTTTATTACCTAGATATTTCTCTTTATTATGTAGTACTTTTGTATTATAGAATAATAAAATTATTTACAGACAAGACGTATCATTGTAGGATGTGATACATCCAATCCTTTTGTACGATTTTGATTAAATGAAGACGCATGTGATTTTTCTTTCATCATAAGTCTATAGACGTTCACTGCTGGATATGGCCTCCCCCATTAATGGGAAGTTTTGGGCCATCTCCCACCATGGCCCAATGTGAGTTCGGAGGAAGCCAGAGCCTTGTTTATTGATAAACTGGATGTAACATGAGCAGCTGAGTTTGGCTTGGGCTCTAAGAGTTGTTGTGTATTAAATAATCGGTTCAGACGACTAATCAAACCTCTTAAAATTTTAGTCATTGTTTTAAAGATTCTTTTTAAATTTAATAACAACCCATTTTCCAATGTTAAGCAAAAGAAAAATTTTAATTGTCTTCATTCAATCAAAATCCGTTATTCTAGTCATTTTGCCCTCTTAATTAGTTCAATGGTTTATTGTATATAATTTTCACTTACATAATATACATAAATTAAACCCACATGATTTATAATAGAATCTTCACTTCGTATAGATTTAGGAAAAACCCTAATGATAATTTTTTTGCGACGCGACGGGCAAGACCTCCTAATTAAAAATGGTACCTTTTCCCATAACAACGTAACGCTGGTTAAGATGGTATACAAAGCTGTACATCAAGCTTATCGCTTTGAGACATTAGTTAAGCCTCGTTACCCCAGTAATTTCATTAGCATATAGCACTTTTCAAACTACAACACAGTAATGTTCGCACAGTACCGTTTATCAGCTACCTACCACCAGTGAGCTTTACTAGTTTGACTTGTAATATAATTTATTACCAATCACAGACCATGCGATAATTAATATTGTAATAAATGAAATTACTGTCAATTTATAATATGTTTTATTCATTTTTGTCTTGGTATTCACACTCATGTGTCAGATTAAACAAAAAAAGAGAAATAGATAAAAGTAATATTGAAAGTCTATTCGATATTCCTGAGCCATGCGTATTGCTCGTCCACGTGGAACACCTCACGCTTAACGTTGGAGTATGCGAGCGGAAAATTCTTAATATCAGTAATCTGTTATATTTTCTCATTCAATTCATAAATCATACGTAAAGAATTTAACAAAATAATTCTGCATCTGTCTTTTAAAAGCATAGTATATCTGAACAGGCTATATCTATGATATAATCTAATATCACATTGATACTGGACTTGTACATCTCGAGTGTGCCTAATCCAAAAATTTCCTTTAATTATATTTAGAAACATTTATATCTAGAATCTAGATTTTGTATAAATATTAATCTTTCTTTATCGTTATGCTTTTGGGGGTGTATGCCATTTGATATTTATAATGGTATAATTTTGTTTTACCATAATAATTGTCGAGATGAAACGGAACATTTAGTGTTGATAGTATGTCGGAGCTTGGTACCGCCGTAGTTCGTATTACCAGCTACAATAAACTGGAGACTGTAATTGGTCAAATTACTGGGGTAACGTGGCTACAACTTACGTATATGGTCCAGTATGTATCAATGTAATTGTTAGTTGACATCAGATGGACTTTATACTTCTCATTGTAGTTGAAGAAAATTAAGTGAAATTAGATGGGGAGTAGTAATTTTTAAATTGCTTTTTCTATTGTAATGTATTGCTGAGTGGATGATGTATCAAATAAAAATTATTAATCAAAAGATGGAAGATTTGATGCCATGGATACAAACTATATATGTACTAGAGAGTAAGGGACCCCAGACACCAACAAAATGAATATAAGCAAACCTCCACTGCTGATGCAACCTGCTAATTAACAAACCAGGCTTTGTCTCCCCAACAACCCTCATTGTGCAAACACGGCAACATGAAATATTTCAAAATATCTTATTTTCACTTAATTGCAACGGCGCAAGTTCGTGCCGGAGCAAAGTTGTCCAAGTTCCGCGCAGCTTGTGTACAAAGTTAAAGCTTTTAGTATCAGTAACACGCGAGGAGAAGTTTATTGGCGAACTTGTGACAAGAAACAAAACGTTCTTCTTGAACTGAAATGAAAAATGAAAGATCATTAATAACTTCTTTGTTGTTAAATATAAAACAGACATTATTCTTTTCTTTTATATTAATATACACAATATTTAATGATCACCGTTTTAGGGATAGGTTAAAATTCCCATCAGCACTCTACCATTCAATTACTGTGTTCATCAACCAGAATGCCAAAGTGGTGACTCCGTGTATTTCTTCAAGTTGAAGTAATGGATAAGTTTAAGTTTAATTGACTAAAGATAACAATATTTTATTAGTAGTAATAGTATCTTTTGTTACTACTCTATAGTTCGGTAATAAATGTGTGCCTGTTTCTACAGTCAAATTTAGTTTTCATTTGTATCGCGATTGTATTGTACCTATCAGTATGAAGATCTCAGTGTAATGTAAATATTCTAACTAGAGTCTGATTTTCTTGAACAGGCATATTGCTTAACAAAAAACTAATATCCAATCATAGATGAACTCATATCAAAGTTTAATGATAAAAAAAGGTCAATTTCGCATTACGGTATGACGTTGCGAAGTGAAATGAAGTGTAATCAAGTTACGATAAGATATAGTGATTGCGAGAACTTATATTTAGGTGGTCATACTTAAATAAGAGTATTAAATATTATATATAATAATAATAAAAGAAATATTTTTCTCTGACTAAATACTTTTTACAGTATACAATATTTTGGTTATCCTTAAACTAATGTTTTAACGCTTAGTAACACTGTTACTGGATGTAATAATCCATACATAGAAAACACATTTAATTTTTTTAAATCATAATCTACGATATTAGATAAGAAAGTAATAGTTTGAAAATTATTATAATCAACTCTTAATATCTGTTTACAACTTTAATGAGATATTTTGTCATCATCATCAGCCCATAGACGTGCACCATTAGGAGGTTTGGGCCCCGTGAGTTACTGTGTGATATCCTTACACCCCAATTATAAGGTGCAACGTTATAATACCTTTGTAGTAGACCCTGATTTCTTGTATGTAGTGAGCAAACTCAGCGAGCCTAATAAATTTTCCTCTTACTCTACCTCTCTATACTTTTGTGATAAATAGATTTCCTTCATATGAATGTGGAAACAAATCAAGGACCACTGTATTCTTCATCAGCCGGTAGACGACCACTGTTGGACGTAAGCCTGGTTCACTAATGCTGGCATTTGGGCCGTCTTCCGCCACGCTGGCCCAATGCGGGTTGATGTGTAGCAAGAGCCTCGTTTGTTGATTAGCAGGCTGCATCACGAGCAAGTCAGGTTGGCTTGAGTACTGTGATTGTGTGGGAAAATTTACATCCTAGATATTTTGACGGTAATAGTTATTTAAGAAATAATATTTAGATATTTTAATTGAGATCTTTCGATAGCGAAATTTCTAATCCTTAAAAGAATACAGCAATTAGAAAAGTGATTAAACTATTCGTAGACTGTACAAGAGATAATAAAAAGGAATTTCAACAGTGCAGAATTTCTCGCCGACGCCGCTTCCACTAATTGAAGTCAAAGCCTTTATAAAATGATAAAACGAATTAAAACAGAGAGTGGTTAACGGTTTCAATCGGGAAACTTGACTTAAATAATGATAGATTTTATGTCTAATAGTACAGCAATGTTAATTTTAAAATCATAACTTTGGTATTACTTGGCTTTGAAAATATAGAGGCCTAAATTTCGAAAAAGCATAGCTCTTGCAACTTATTTCTAATGCTGCAACATCTTTTTATGCTATGAGGCGATGAGATAAGCAAGGCGTTTACCTGATACTAAGTGATACGCTTGTCCAAAACATGATGATTAAGATGCTATACACAACACCACAATGCGATCGTCACCTCTTGACGTAAGGTGTCAAACCGAAATACAGTAATGTTTGCACTTTACTATTTGTAGGCTGTAATAGGAGGTGTAGTGGTATCTATGAAATTGTACCACATAAGATACTTCTTCTCAGGTTATTTAGCTATAAGCCCAATCACGAACTCAGTCTCAAAACCCACAAACTGAAAAAAACCTGAGAAAGTTCAAATTGTCCAATTGGGTACAAAGCTTTATTTAATGGCATCCAAAACAAACGGAAACACGCTGCCGGATACGAACAACGATAACATAATTCAAAGAGACAACTAATATCGAAGCGATGAGTAATTACATTGCTAGATCAAAAGCCTTTGTTTATGCCACAGCCGTTTGTATTCACTTCAACATTCATACAGGCCATACTGCGATCAGTCTTGTTTAGTTCGGTGCGGTATGACATCAAAGCTCTTCCTTTACACGAACACGTCATCTTGTCGGCGTGACTGATTACGTTCCCACTAGAGGTTAAGGAAAAAGGAAACTGTAAATTGAAAATAGCAGAAAGAATTTATCTGAATAATTTAATGATTTCCTATATTTATTACTAGAAGAACCTTTGTAAGAGCATTAAAAATATTATTTCAAAAATAACAATATTATAGCTATAATGTGTAAGGGGTCGCATAAAACAACTCATAGAACTCTCACCTGCTCGCGTTGCACTTTGCTAATTTAAAAACAAGGCTCTAGCTAACTAACAAACCGCATTGGCCCAGTGTGGTGGGAGACGGTCCAAATTCCTTCATTATTGGGGAAGTCCTATGTAATAATGAGCTGTTAGAAACAAATAAAATAACCTAAGAAGGAATTGGTATAAAGAGATTCTGCTGTAAAAAAAATCAAAACGCATAAAAATCAAAATTTTAACAGCATTGCCATTTACGTTCATGTTTGAATTTAAATGCTAATAATTAAAAATTTAAATTTTAAAGCTTTCAACGAACTTACGGCCATGATAAATTGTGGTCGGCCACGCGGGTTACACTTCTGCTATGAATATTCATTAAACGAAAACCATATCGCAGAGCAACTAATTAAATGTTTCGAGGCCCTTTGGTTTATATTTCAGTAGACCAGACAAAAAGTCTGATTTTTTGGATACGATTACAGCTTTGTATTATTCAAATGAATTAGCTGACGTTGGGTACTTTTTATTTTAGTACTTGAACAAGGCTTTAATGTTCCAGAATATTTAATAAAGGGGAAAAGCTAAGGATCATGGAATCAAGGATAGTGAATATTGTGGAGGTAACGAAGCTGAACACTTTATGTTTTAACGCTATGATCGTAACTTTGTATAGAGTAAAACATCCTTTTAATTAAGTCCCAACCATCTGGCATTGGGCCTGCGTGGTGGGATATCGCCTAAATCGCTTCATTATTAGGGGTGGCTGATGGGTGATGATGTATATACTATTTTAATCAGTTTTATAAACAAGCGTATCACTTACTATCATATAAACGCCTTACTTGTTTCGTCGCATCGTAGGACCAAATACCCCATATAACGCAATTTCATGTCCCTCGCATAACACGTATTTACCTCCATGTAAAGCGGCTATTTCCAGCATATTTATGTACTATGAAATTAAAAAGATTTGTAGAGTACATAATTAATTACGGGTACCTTTATATATTGTGTCGTTATAAAATGAAATTATTTTATTATATTTGTATTACCAGTTTTTGAATTATAAGAACATTGCTAATACGTATTACGATCACAGTATAGTTTTTCAATAATATACGATTCAAATCCCTTTTAACGAGAAAAGTTGAACGTTTGTACACGATACGTTATACGAGAACATTCGTACAACTCGTTTTACTATAAAGCGTAACCAATCGTATTAAAAGAGGTATTACTGTATTGTTGCACTTTACTTTCTCGCATAATCTTTCAGAACAGGCCAAAATTTTTTAAATATATTAAAGTGAATATCTAAACGTTCATATTTGAGTAGTCTTACTAGCAAATTAAATAGAATTGTATCATAAAGAAATACAGAAAATATATTTTAAGATGGTTACTATAAGCAATCCGTTCGTGTACTAACAAACAAAGGTATTGCGTATCCACGCGAGGAATGCAAATATTTAGCGACCCGGCCGCGATGTCTCGAAATTTCCACAACACGGTATTACCCCTCATGCGATAAGAATTCCACTACCAGATTTCGGTATAAGGACCCCTACGTGAATTCCTGCCATTGCCGCTTGAACGTAATTTGGTTTATTCACTTATGGCGGAGGAATAATCAAAATAGTTATCCCTGGGTAAACATTCTTGAAACTGGATTATGTCCATAGGATCAGCTTTCTACCGCTTCCAATCAAACCCTTTATAGATTTTACTTTAACGTTTAATTTGAATATGATTTTTTTTCTTGTTCCTGTGTTTGGTTCGTGCCAAGGCTTTTCTATCTCATTTTCTAATTAACAATTTTTATTTATATTTTCTTCTTGTTCCGTTCTTCCCTTCCAGATCTTTCTTTATTTCCTCTTTCAATCTTTTAATCTAACATTTCATTCTTGCATACTACTCGCTCAATGAGGTAGACCATTTTCTTGTATTTAAATATGCTTACAATCTTATATTTCTTATATTTCATAATCCTTTTTTTATTTCTAGTTACGTTTTTAGTTGCTTTGTTTTATTAACGCTAAATGTTACTTTTTGTCAGTCAGTAATATATATTTTCTTCTAAAATCAGTAAAAATTTACGAAGTGATAAAATAGTTTTTGTCAACGACGAATGAAAGAGTTTAAAATATTTTCTAATACCACGCTTCTGAAAGAACGATTATTGTGTGGAATTCCTACTCCTTAAAACCTTCTCGGTGGAAGGCATTTCTTAAGAAACGTACTGTTGCATATATGAATATGTTCTAGCAAAAGAAAGGAATAAAGAATTCTTGGTATCCACCGAAACAGTCTCCGTCGAAAGGGTACATTTGTAAATTATTCAAAAGCGTCCCTTGTTAATAATTAACTATTTATTATCATTTACACAGTTCTTTTTAAATGAACAGTTGTTGAATATTCAATGGAGGAGATTAACCCTTTGCGCCTATTTGTACAATTTGCTCTGTTCTTTTAAAATAAAGAAGCCGTGGTTTTTTGCTGTTGTTTAAATTCTCTTTTTACATTGTTCTGCTCAATTATAAGTATATTGTTTTTAAATGTAACATCTAAATGCAAGGAGATCTAACGTACTTTTTCTTCCATATATATTTTTCTTTACAATAGTACATCTTTGAGTACCATACGATTTAAATACGAATGTTTGCGTCTTTAACATCTTCCTTATGTATACATTGTACTAATTTATCTCTTACATATGCTCCAAGTCCATGTGAAGAGGTTTCCTTTCTCTATTAATTAACGTTACAATATCCACATATAACAAAAGAGGTAATTAGGTAGCTTATACATATATACAGCGCCGAATATCAAAGGCGGTGAAATTAATTGTTCCCCGTCAGCTCCGTCTTAATTTTCATCAAAATCTACCTGTTACCTTAATGATACTTTTTAATAATTAACCAACAATAAATAAAAGTAATTCAAAGTTTCAACAAAAATTATTATTAGATCCAAAACAAATTTCTCAGTTTCCATCTCTATAGATTTGACGTTTTTGGTATTTTTAAGAATTTTTATTGACTAAAAAATATTCAAAATTTGACAATTTGGTTTAAACTAAACTTTTCCCTTTAATAATATTTATAAATAAATAATGCTTTTATTTTAGAATTAATCTAGGTCATGCTTCGATCGTTGTCATAGAGGTAATGTTAAATTCTTCCAATCACTCACTCACTCTTTCTTACCTCTATTATCAGTTTTTAATGGAAGGTAGGAAGGTAAATAATGATTGATTTATCGTCATCAGCAGCCGATAGATACCCACTGCTGGACGAAGACCTCCCTCAATAGTCGAGAATTTGGGCCATCTCCTATCACGCTGGCCCACGGGTTGTTGATTAGCAGGGTGTACCACGGATAGGTGAGTTTAGCTTGGGTTCCGTGGGCTGCTGTATGGGACTCCTTTTATCCCAATGATTGATTCTCATCCTTGAAATATCTACACTAAGCGACAAGAGGAGCAGGCCGTTCACGTGATAGTAAGTGATACGTTTGCCGATAACAACGCAGCGCTGGTTAAGATGATAAACAAAGCACCCACCACATTGCGCTCGTTGTGAGACGTAGGCTGTTAAGTCTCGATACCCCAGTAAATTTCAAATTATCAAACAGTAATATTTTCACATTAGTAATTGGCGGTAGGAATAGAAGCTGCAGTGGCTACCTAGTCTTCTGTAACAAGGACTTACCACCAGTTTTAATTTTTTTTTGTAGAACGTAGGCATTTAATGGGACACGTATGCTATAATAAAATGCCGTTTAACGTAATTTCGTTTGAACGCCCGAGGAGGCACCGAAATGAAAACGGTCTTTTATTTTGCTATATCTATTATGATTTTACTGTCTACAGGGTTCGCTAATGTCAGCATTCTCCTTCGCCATCAAGGACGATACGAATTCCGTCTGAATACGAAATTGCTTCTTTCCTTTTTTATTACCTACTTATCGTTTACTTGGTTTTAAGAATGTGTACAGTGAGCACGAGTCTTGGAACATTTGATACTATTGTATAAATTATATTACAAATTAAGTTTCATCCTTATCAGCCGGTAGAAGTACCCTGATCGACGTAGATCTCCCCCAATAGTGAAGGGATTTAAGCTGTCACCCACCACACTGGCTTATGCGGGTTGGTGGGGAGACAGAGTCTCATTTGTTGGATAGCAGGGTGCAGCACGAGCAGGAGAGGTTCATTTGGTTCCCGTCACCTGTTGTGTGTGGGACTCTTTACACCTCTTTAAAGTTTAACTGGAAAAAAATCTTATTAAGTTTCGAAAGTATCGAAGCTATTAAACATACCTTTTAGTTATGTTATTAAACTATATACCTTTCTCACAAAATGTAGTACTTTCGAGTATTTTTTTTATTCGACGAAGCGACGGGATGAGCAAGGCGTTTAATTGATGGTAAGTGATGTACTTGTTCATAACAACGCGGCGCTGGTTAAGGTGGTATACACAGCACCACATTGCGCTCGCCGCCTTCAGGCGTAAGATGTTAAGTCTCGTTACCCCAGTAATATCACTATCAAACAGTATCCATCACACCAGAGCATAGTAATGTTTGCACATTACTATTTGGCGGTAGAAATAGGAGCTGCGGTGGAACCTAGACGGTCTGTAGTGAAGGAGACGTATCGCCAGTCTTTGTTTGAGAAATTGAACTGGTTAAAATTGATTTTTTATATATTCTGTAAGGTTTAATATGATCAATGAAACCAGTTCCCCGCCCCGCCCCCACTTTTCCCCCGATAATGGCCGTTATCATTAGGCTCGGTATTATCAGGGGGTAGTATAAAGTCCGCATCACGTGCCGCCGCCGAGGGTTGGACGCGATCAAACTGCCGATATAACTGGATCGTATCGATCACCGATGAATTGCAATATTACCGTGCACCACATTTATGAAATCTTTTCTATCTATATAAATTTGTTAGGCACAAGCCTACGGAACCGTTGGAAACAAATAGAAGCAAGTATTCTTTTAATAACATTATTTTCTTTTCATCTATCAGTAGAAGGTGCTATTTGAGAAAATAACTGGTTCAATATGTTAAACCTTATTAAGCAACTTCCTTTCAATGCGAAGTTTGCTTTTTTTTCCGGTTTGGTAAATGGTAGGGGTATTTCAAACCTGACTTGCCACCATTCACTTGAAATCAATCAATCAATATACATACACAAACATAAAGAGATGTAGCGAAAACTGAAAACTCGTAGTTCTATCACTTTTGGATAATAGTCTAAAAATTATCCAAAAGTGATAGAACTACGAGATTTAACCATGACGTCGCCTGCTGTAGTCATAGTATGGTCGAAGTAGTAGGTTAATTATTTCTAGGGGTTTGGAATAAATTGACAGTTTGTATACATACAAAATATTATAGTTTTATTATGTGAATAAGGTTTTATCCATACATAGTTGTGTAATCATGACGAAGCGACCACGTGGATTTAAATTCAATTCCTGTTAAATTTGTCCTGTAATTAAATATTTATTTTATTTATTTTTAGGGATATTTATTATGATATTATATACATTTTTTCATACCATCATAAATGTTGCGAAGGAAAGGAAGGTTAGGTGTAGATAGGGTGCCGGAGTCAATCTAGCTTGGTACCGCCGTAGTTCGTGTTACCGTCTACAATAAAGTGGACACTGTAATTAGTCAAATTACTGGCGCAACGTGGCTACAACTTACCTCCAGTATATATCAATGTAATTGACGTCCAAGCGCCTTATTGTTGGAGGCGTATTAATTAACATCAGATGGACTTTATACTTCTCATTGTAGTTGAAGAAAACGAAGTGAAATTAGATGAGGATTAGTAATTTTTTAATTGCTTAGTCCATTATAATGTATTGCTGAGTGGATGATGTATCAAATAAAAAATATATAATCAAGATATGGAAAATGGAAGGTATGATGCCATAGACACAAACTATACATGTACTAGGGATGTAAGGGGCCCCACACAACGACAAAATGAATCTAAATCTACCTCACCTACTACTCTTGGATCTCCCGACCAACCCGCATTGGCCCAACGTGGTGGGAGATCACCCTAATCCCGCCACTAGTGTGGGAGGCCTTTGTCTGACAGTGGACGTAAATTGGCTGTTGATGATGATGATGATAATACACACAGTAGAATCACAAAAGATGTGGTAGGGTTTGAGTACGGTTTAAAAGTTACCTCTGTTAAAAAGCCGCGTCTTTGTTTCATCTCCTCGTCAGTCACATCAGCGAGATAATTGATATCGAAGACGGCCGAATTGACTCTGTTTTGATAGTTGATCCTCAACAGATTTTGAACGAACGCCTCATAGTGTATCTCGTATTCTTCTTCAGTTAGATATACCTTGTTGTATTTTATCAGAAATTTACTATACAAATCCTCGGCGTCTTTCAGGTCGTAGTGAGGCTTCTGACATAGTGCCTTATTACATATCGCGACCAGTAAGATTAAAGTGAGAGTACACTTTAAGAGCGACATGGTTTTGCTAAATACCAGTCTGCAAATTAAACTGCTTTATATACCACTTGGTAATTACCACGTCGAATGGATAATGTTACATAAAACTAATTATTGTGAAATCAATTATAAAGTAAAACTTATTGAGTTTCTAATTACCTTAAAAACACTACAGGGTTTGTCTTAACTTATTCATAATTTAAAGTCAAAGTCAAAGCCATATTCATTTATTCAAAATAGATTTGATAAAAATATTTTTTGGACGTCAATTAATTAGAGTCTTCTACCACCCCTTTCTAATATTTAACTTTCAGAGAAGAAATGGCGACACAAACGCTGCAGCAATCTTTTTTTTAAATAATACTAACAGTAATGGTTGCAGTACATCAACTTGTACTTGTTGCTGTTGTACGATCATTCAAGTAATCATTTAGTTCATAATAAGCTTTTTTTCATAACGTATCTTTGACAAGTTTTTTAAATTGACTTTCAGGAAGAGTCAAAATATGTGGTATTTTGTTGTAATAGCGCCCTGATAGCTAGCGAGTAATTTATATTGGATAACTTCGATTGAGGCTGTATTGACTTGTTCTTATTTCTATTACTACTATTGTGCTTCTCTTGAATTCATGGAAACAGTGAAATATTTTTACGCACGTACATAATATTGGCGTAAAGGTATTGCAAAGTAAAGTTAAAATATTTATTTGATTGAACAGTTTCTTTTAGAGACGTTCGATTGTTAAGTTTATGAATAAACTATGCCGCCCTTTTTTGCAAAATAAAAATTGAATTTATGGCATCAGCACCGCAGCATAATAGAATACCGTAGGCAATCACGCTGTGAAAGTAATTGAAATATACAATTCTAGCCATTGTATCGTCTCTTAATTCGCTAGTTTTTTTAATAGCGTAGACCGTTGAACTTAGCTTGTTTGTCAAGGAGGTAATGTATGGATCCCATCGTAGACCAGAGTTAAAAGTGTTTCCTAATATTATGGTGTTTTCCACAAGTGTCAGTTTTACTCTAATTATCAATAGATCATTTATACCAGACCTAACATTAGGTAGAGTAAACATTATGCACTTCGTTTTACTTGCATTTAAAACTAAATTATTCATTGTGAACCAATGGTGAATCTTTCCCAGAACGCAGTTTACATCGTCATAACTTCGAGCAAGTCCATGTACTTTAAAATTAATGAAGTGTCATCTGCAAACAAAACGGTCCTAAATAGACTCTAAACTATAAATGGCAAATAATTTATGTAAATAAAAATAGAGAAGGTCGCAGTATTGAACCTTGTGGAACTCCCAACTGTACCAGATGTCCCATCGATTTTGTGTTTGTGTGAGCTGCTGTGGTACCTACCTAGACGGCCTCCAGCAATGGTACCTACCACCAGTGAGGTGATTGTTTATCAATATCCAGGCAGTTGTTAATGAAATAATTCAATTTCTTAATACTAAGCAAAGATAAGTATCATTGTCCCCATGTTCTTTAAAAATTTATAAAATGCAGTTCAAGGTTAGGTGAAGCTATTTTATCTTCGTAAAAAAGTGTGTTGTTGAAAATTCACACAATATTCTTCATCAGCCGATAGTAGTCCACTGCTGGACATAGGCATCTCGTAATAGTGAGGGGATTCGGGACATCTCCCACCACGCTGTGCCAATATAGTTTGGTGGAGAACAAGAGCCTCGTTTGTTGATTAGCAGGGTGCAGTACGATTAGGAGAGGTTCATTTGGTTCCCGTCACATATTGTGTGGGGGATCCTTTACAACCCCATAAAGTTTATTTGGAAAAATCCTATTAAGTTCCGGAGGTATCGATGTTAAGTTTATATCTTAGTTATGTTATTAAAGTATATAACTTTCCCAAAAAAACAGTACTTTCGTGCCTTTTTTTATTTGTCAAGGCGGCAAGACGAGAAAGGCTTTCACCTAATGATAAGTGATACGCTTGTTCATAGCAACGCAGCATACACAGCACGAAATTGCGCTCGTCGCCTTGAGGCGTTCGGTATTAAGTCTCGTTACTCCAATTATATCACTATCATATAACACCCTTCAAACTTCAACACAGTTATGTTTGCACATTACTATTTGGCGGTAGAAATAGGAGCTGCTTTAGTACTTAGACGGTCTAGAGTGAAAAAGACTTCGCTGTTGAAACGTATAGCCGAATTACCGCGTGCGCTGATTATCGTAGTTAAATAAGTGAAATATTGGTGTCTTCCGTCCACTTCGAGCCTGCTGTAAAGACTGCAAGGCACTGTGCTTCTTTCTTTTTCTGCAGAACTGCATTTTTGTCTCCTCTTTGTCCGCATTCTGCGTTCTCTCTTGGAGCGACCACGCGTATACACATAGTATGGTCGAAATATTAGGTAAATTATTTCTAGGGATTTGGAATAAATTAACAGTTTGTTAACTTCGATTTTATTATAGATTTACTATCTGAATAAGGTTTTATGCATAGATAGTTGTGTGATCTTGATAAAGCGATCACGTGGATTTAGATTCGGTTCCTGTTAAATTTGTCCTGTAATTAAATATTGTTGTATGAATATATATTTTTAGAGATATTTAATATGACTTTAAAAAGATATTTTTCATACCTTCACAAATGTTGAGGAGAAACGGAAGGTTAAGTGTAGAAAGGATGGCGGAGTCAGTCTAGCTTGGTACCGCCGTAGTTCGTATTACCGGCTATAATAAAGTAGACACTGTAATTAGTCAAATTACTGGGGTAACGTGGCTACAAATTACCTCCAGTATATATCAATGTACTTGACGTCCAAGCGCCTTATTGTTGTAGGCGTATTACTTAACGTCAGATGCACTTTATGCGATGAGTTGTAGTAGTTTTTAAATTGCTTAGTCCATTGCAATGTATTACTGACTGGATGATGTATCAAATAAAAAAAACATAATCAAAATATGGAAGATGGAGGGTATGATGCCATAGACACAAACTATACATGTACTAGGGATATAAGGGGCCCCACACAACAACAAAATGAACCTAAATCTACTTCACCTACTACTGGTGCACCCTGCTAATTAACAATCGAGGCTCTGTCTCTCGACCAACCCGCATTGGGCCAGTGTGATGAGAGACGACCCAAATTCCGCCACTATTGGGGGAGGCCTATGTCTAGCAGTGAACATAAATTGACTGATGATAATGATGATGATAATACATACAATAGAATAACAAAAGATATGGAAGAGTTTGAGTACGGTTAAAATGTTACCAAGGTTATAACACCGTTGAATCGTTTTTTCTCCTCGTCAGTCAAATCAGAGAACTCATTGATATCGTAGACGGCGGTGTCCTGGATCCTGTTCAAATAATTAATCATCAACAGATTTTGAACGAACGCCTCATAGTGTATCTCGTATTCTTTTTCAGTTTGATACACCTTGCCGTATTTTACCAGAAATTTACTATACAACTCCTCGGCATCTTTCAGGTCGTAGTTAGGCTTCTGACATAGGGCCTTATTACATATCGCGACCAGTAAGATTAAAGTGAGAGTACACTTTAAGAGCGACATGGTGTTCCTAAATACCACTCTGCAAGTTGAACCGCTTTATATATCACCTGGTAATGACCACGTCGAATGGTTAATGTTACATGGAACTAATTATTGTGAAATCAATTATAAAATAAAACTTATTGAGTTCCTACAATACAAATACAAATATACTTTATGTGCACTATCACAGAGTTCCTAATTACTTTTATAAACCACTTCAAGGTTTGCTTTATCTTAATCATAACTTAATTCTTTTACTTTTGTATAAATGTACTTTTAATAAACTAATGAAACAAAAGTGTCATTTAATAAATTATAATTTTAACTTTGTTCATTATTTACATTTTTTTATTTTACGTAGCGTCGAGATGAGCAAAGTCGCCTTGAGACGTGTGGTGTTAAGTCTCGTTACCAAAGTTACTTCACTAACATACAACATCCTTAAAACTATAACACAGTAATGTTTGCAAATTACTATTTTCCGGCTTTAATAGTTACTGTTAAACAATTACTTTAAGTATCAAATGATCAATACCAAATAGAAAAGAACATGAGTAATGGAACTGATAAAGCTTTTCTCTTGAAGACAATTCCACATCAATAAGATAAATTTAATAGTGGTAGGCCTTCGTTACCGGAGACCGTCTAGGTATGTACCACCGCAGCTTTATTCCTACCGCCAAATAGTAATGTGCAAACATTACTGGGTTCCGGTTTTAAGGGTTAAGTACCTTAGTGAAATTACTGGGATAAAGATACAAAACACTTGTTTCAAGGCGACGAGCGCAATGTGGTTTTGTGTATTCAATCTTAACCAGCGTTGTGCTATGGGCAAGCGTATCACTTACTATCAAGTGAACGCTTTTCCAGCCTCATCGCCGCGTACCATAAAGAGAAATAGCTTAAACTTACTTATACAAAACGTTATTGACAAGTCGAATAAATGCCTATTACCTTAAGTAATTGCATAATGGTTATATTTCGGCCGAAGTTAGATATACATAATTAAGTTTATAATCGAATTAAGTTAAACTAATGATGTCCATCGAATCGTGATGATTTGATGGATCAATTTGCTTAATCATTAACCAAAGATATTACTATATTCATCATCGCGACGAACTAATCGAAATTGTTTAGCTCGTACAACAGTATTTATATTATCGATAACGTTTATCGCTGTAATTACATTGGTCGTAACGCTTTTCTAACTGGAAAGCAGTAAAGTTTATTGTGCATGTATGTGTACTAGATCGTTTAGGTAGGTACCACTGCAGTTTCTATTTCTACTATCAAATAGTAATGAGTTTACTGTGTCCGGTATGATATTGAAATAACTAGAGTAACTAGACGTCTTATATTAGAAGGCTAGGAGTTCATGGTGTGTAATACCAATTTTACCAGCGACACGTTGTTAATAAGAAGCGTATCACTTATAATCAGGTAAACGGCTTGCTCGCCGTGACGTATAAAAAAAATTGATGCATTTAATTAGTCTTCTTTCAAGTTCTTAGTTGAAGGTAATCTCCCAACATATGGGATAGTGAATAAGAAAAGAGAGAATGACTTATTTGAAGTTCTACAATAAAGATGATCAATCAGGTATATTTATCGTATCCAGTAAAACCTTCATCAGTCATTAAATATTCCGAACTTCCGTTTACATTTACTTCCTTTTTTAGTTTCCTCTTAAATTAATCACTATAGTATGTATGAAGTCCCCCAGTGACCCGTATGTAAGCCGGAAACGAATTTTTGATGCTTTATTTCTGTCATCAACGAAATAGGTTCCGTCGATTCCAATAAACATTCGAATAGTATGCGGATGTATTTTCAAAAATACTGACTTTTACTTGTATTTACTATATTATTCGTATGTCAGAAATAAAGATAGACAGATATATAAACTCTTTATTGCTCACAATAAAGTATAGAGAATAAAATTATATAACTAAACTTGTAATCTAATTGTGGGCAAGTGCGGCTTAATTGCTATAAGTGATCTCTTCCAGGCAACCCAAAAGAACAGGAGAGATAATAAATAAATAAATTAATTAATAGTATAAATAAGGAAATAAAAAAGTTTATAACATGTATAAAACAGAACAGAAACGTTTATATACATATGAAGGAAATATTAGCAAAGTTATATTGTTGTGTGAAGTGAAAAACACCAGGTTAGAAACAATATAATTTATTGTAAGTAAATAGAAAAATTTGTTAAAGAAAAATACGTTCTGATTCTTCTTGAGTTTATTCTTACAGAGATTCTTCCTACTTGTAGTTATTTGTTGGGTATCGATGTTAAACAACTACTACCCGTTCTAGATGTATGCTATCGACTAACTGATTTCTGAAATATTATTTTTTTGTTTTATGGGCGGTCGAAGTAAGTAAGGTGTTGACCTGATGGCAAACTTTTGCTGATAAAGAAATGCAAACTAATTGGTACATAGAAAGACGCAATGTCTGTCTCTGATCTGAAGGTAAAAAATAAAACCTACAACTCAATTAAAACTTGAAAATCCAATTTCATCGCAACGTTTCCACTTGCGCAAACAATCTGTAAGGATTTTTAATTTGACTTTACAAAACTTAGTATCAACAAATTTTATGGCGACGTAAACAAGTATTCAGATCTTTAATTAATTTTGATTAATCCTCACATTTTAAGTCCATTATTTGTATGATTTTGAATGAAGTGTAACATTAATAAATGAAACAACATAAAAGGTTATTATTCCAAGTAGAAGCAGTTTAATTGGAGATCAGAAAACATAAAGCGAACTTGATAATTAAAAACATATATAGCAAATGCCGGTTTTTAAATTTTACAACAGAGTTCTTTTCGAATTGAAAATTCTACGAAAGTATAAATGTCATGCGAAATTAATTAAAAAATATAGTATCATCACCGCCCAAATAAAGATCATCCATTACACCAAAGCTGAAGTAAATTAACTTAGATTTATTTAAGTTAAAATATTTTTTCGTTTTCTCTAACCTTTTACAAATTGCTTTGTTTCGAAAATCGTTTGATCTTTTTTTTCTACTCGACTATTTGATAATTTACTTAAGCTTTCAAGGCGATGTGGATTGTGAACAAAGGTTTTTTTAATTTTTTTACTTCAGCGCTTTTTTCAATTCGCTAATTGTTCTTAAAGATACTAAAGTATTCTTAAAAGAAAAAGGTTATATTAGTTAAAAATTTTGGTATTCTCATATTGAATTAAGCGATGAGATAAACAGGAGTTAGGTAGGAGTATGTATGTACACTGTACCACATTGCGATCAACGCTTTGTAGATTTTAAGCCAGAAGTAAGAAAAGCTAAAGTCTATAAACTACAACATAGTTATATTTGAACACAACTTGATGGTAGATATATTGATTAGATATAGACTTACCGTTAGTAATAATTAAAGTAAATAAAACAGACATCAGTAAGAACTATAATCAACTCTCTATGCAGTCTTTACACAAAGTGTATGATCAATTTACCGCGATTACTTTCGAGGGCTTAATCTTTATTAATAAACTACTGTGTCAAATTGATAAAATGTGATTTGAAAACGGGATGGGGTGTAAAGGGTCCCACACAACTCACGGGATCCAAACCAACTTTAACTCCTCGTCGTGCAGCCTGTTAATCAACAAACGAGGCTTTGGCTACTCCAACTCGCATTGAGCTAGATTGGTGGGAGATGACCTAAATGTACCTATTATTGAGGCAGGCTTATATCCAGCTGTGGACATCTATCATCTGAAGATGTATATGAAAACAGATCTAACAATAATAATTAATAACTAACTTTTCAAAATTTAAACAGTATCAAACTAATGCAATAACTATATTAGTTATAGTTTTCTTAGTAATATAATAGTTTGTTGCTGTCTATTCAATTTTAGATGGAATTAAGGGTAAAAGATGTTTTCTTTCCTTTTTGTTTTTCCACCAAACAGATTTCACGGAGCCGTCTGTATCAAAACATCGAATAACTCGACCCGTGTCTCCTGGCTATCAATATCATCCATTAAGGCGCGGGGTGATGTGTTTGTGTCACATGTCACAACTTATACAAACCAATATGGATTTAGGGGAGAACTTTTGCAAGGACGAGCGATGGGATTTTTGTGGCGGAACTCCGGATACGTTACGATTTTATATTTATATTCGTTAACATATTTATTCACATAAATATACCTTTGTACAAATAAATATATAATACTAGGTATGTGGAGACCGCTTCCGGAAACGAAGATAGATGATAGTACTAATGACACCTTTGATGATGAGACCTGAAGAAAATAGATCCTGATTAAAGAAATATAATATTTTTAAAACGTTTTATTAGCATTATTTACGGTCCAGCTTGTTAGTACAGCTAAAAAAAGATATTTTCATAAAACATACATTACTTTGCTAAAATAACCAGCCATGAAACACAAAATCAAAAACAGCTGTTGCTCAGGTCATTGACCCGACGGCCTGTGGCCCAATGGAATAAGTTTCAAAATGAAACCAAATACATCTCTAGTTAGATTTGTGAGATCGCTAGCTGCCCGGCGGGCGTTTGTTGACCCGAACATGAGTTGTTTTTGACTTTGTGTTCCATTGCTAATTTTTTTAGTAAGTAACGGTAGCATTGGAAATTGATTAAAGAGACCTATATAGCAGTGAACGGCAGTGTGAAGAGATGATGATGATTAACAATTAAAATGTGGTATATTAGCAATGAGGATATGTATTTAGGACAATACAACATTGACGAATTGATATTACTTTATTTTATTCAATTCATAATCGTTGTCGTCATCGTCTTCGACTTCGACTTCGTTATCGTCGTCTCCATAATCATTGACTTCTTCGTCATCAACTTCGTCGTTCCCATCATCGTCATTACTTTCATCACCAATATTGTTAAAAGAATGAAAAAAATTGCTATCATTAATATACGTTTTCGAAATAATGTATGTACTTTTATTAACTTTAAATTTAACGAAAATACATTTAAATAATTATATTTGTTCTAGGCCGCTGCGGCGAACAAATAAAACAACTCTATGCAAACAAGAAAAAGTCAAAGCCCGCAAGTTATGTTTGAATTGTGTCTTAACAATGCGGGCACTGTTACATATTTACTCTACATACAGCACAGGTAACATATTCACGCAGCTTGACGGTGGAATTGATGGTAAGCCTCTGTATATACAGCGAAGCAGTAGTGTGCTAAATTTACTGTGTTTCTAATGAAATTACTGAGGAAACTACTACTGAACATCTTACGACAAAAGGCGACGTGCCAGTGTAGTGTAATTTTACACATGTAAAATTTTAAGGGTTTTACCACTTCCCATCAGATAAAAGTTAATGGAATGAAGAAGTTTAAAATAGAAACTAAGAAAATCCTTAAATAAACTTGACAAATGATAGCTTATACCTGCTGATAAAATATTAGTCAAAATATGTAAACAACACCGTATTGAAATTTGAAATGTGATAGTCTCAGTTACCGCTGTAACGTCATCGGTAAATCAAAAAAAAAAACCTAATGACGAATATCATATCACAATGAATATTTCATTTCATATCGCAAAACCTGAACAGCGGGATGCACGTGGAAGCAAAAAATAAAATTCTGTTTAATATTATTTTAAATAAAATGGCGACGATGTCGATGTAATCAATCGGAAGAGCCGTTGAAGTGTAAAAAGAAATTCGCAAACACACTGCAATGTATCGTACAAATGTATTCTCTTTTATGAAAGATATGTAAAGCACGTTTTAGTTTCATATTTTCGGAGATATTAAAGTCAGATGACACACATTGCCGGAATCTTCTATGAGAATGAAAATAATATTTACACAACCTTCCTTAAATAAATTGTCTTTAAAAATATTGACGAAAATAAATCATCACTGAAGACCATATGTTACTACACCAAGGAGTTTTTTTTTAATCGATACCGACGGAACCTGCAAGGCGTTCACCTGAGAGTAAGTGATACGCATACTTATAACAACGAGGCGCTGGATAAGATGGCATGGATGGCTGACACAACACCACGTTGCCCTCGTCGCCTTGAGACCTAAAGTGTTAAGTCTCGTTACCCGAGTAATTTACCATACAGCACTCTTTAAACTGGAACACAGTGATGTTTGTTCATTACTATTTGGCAGTAGAAAGAGGAACTGGGGGGTACCTACCTATACCGTCTCCGGCAACAGGGACTTACCCTCCCTCTATGACCTAATTCAACACATTAAAGGAAATCTGCAAAAGAAATTAATCAATGTAGTTTTATCGTTGGACA